>PVJX010026226.1:0-26083 GCA_004027295.1 Dolichotis patagonum | reverse complement strand
TTTGTCTTTTTGAGACAGGGTCTCATTATGCAGTTCAGGCTGGCCTTGAACTCACTTTGTAGCCCAAGTTGGCCTCAAACTCACAGCGATCCTCTTGCCTCAGCCTCCTGTGTGCTGCCAGGCTGGTCTTGAACTCATAGCAATCTTCCTACTTCTGCCTCTTGAGTGCCTGGATTGCAGGTGTGTGTCACGACACTCGTTCTAGGATACCATAGTTAATAACTGACGTTTAAAGGGGCAGAGTTAGAATCAAGCCCAGATGCTTTCACTCCAGAGAGAGCTCTCTGATTCAATGCAGAGGACTGAGGTACACACTGGCCACAAGCCTGGGTGAGCATTTAGGAATGATGTGTTTTTCATTTCACTTTGCTGACCTGGAAACAGAATTTTTTTTTCAATAGGGTCCTTTTGCAATGGCTGTCTTGCCTATTAAATCCTGGCTGGGAAAGCCGGGTCCCACTTGGACCTTTGCACCCTTCCAGCACAGGACCCTCCTCCTGTCTGTGATCTCCTCCCTCCCTCCCCCTGGGCGTGCTTTCTTCTCTGTAGGGAAGTTTCCTAACTGATTAGAATTCAAGGCCTCAGAGTTCTATTAGATTTAATTTCACAACCAGTGAATTGCATTGATTAGAATTTTATGGTTCCAGAGAAATATTGATTAGCATTTCATGGCCACAGAATTCTATTACTCAGAATTTCATGACTTGAGAATCCTATTGATCTGAATTTCATGGCATCAAATTACTTAGGATTTCATAGCATCCAACAAGGTGTGCTTTCTCATATAGATCTCTGCTCAAACTGTCACCTTCCCAAGGAGGACTTTCCTGACCTCCCTATCTCACGGTATCTGTGTGCCACTTGCTTTGTGTTTCTCCACAGTGCTTATCGTCACTTAACAATATAACAAATGTATAACAAAGTCTTCCTTCTCTATCTCTCTCTCTCTATATAAATTATATATAAATATATATAATTTAAATATAAAATATATATATTTAAATATAAAATTTATATATAAATTAAAGTTATATTAAATTTATATAAAATTATATATATATAATGACATCCACCTCAGTTCAACAAGTGCAGTATTATTGCCTCCTTTGTTAGAAAGTAAGAAGCTCCATTGGCAGGGGTCTTTTCCTACACGGTCATTGTTACATCCCTGGGTTCTAGAACATTCCCTGTATACAGTAGGAGCTCAATATTGATTGGAAGAATGTTTATAAATGAACTATGGAAAGAAGAAAGGGTTAATTTTTCTCACAAAGAAATATAATTTGTTAAATACTGATGGTAGCTTACCTACCTACTTTCTCTGATGTACTCTGTCCCCAAGAGTCTTTGAGACAAGAGGGAGGCTCCTAGGGATGGAAAAGGAATTAAAATGTGGAAAAGGAGGAATGAGACTGGAAGATGTCCTAGTGTTACAGGCAGCTGAGTCAGTTAGAAATATATAGGCAGTCAGACAGGGCTAGGCCCTCGAAGAAGCTGGCACAGAGGACCAGATGTCTGATGACCTTTGAGGAGACCCACACCTCTTGCTGCCGGCCAGATCTCAAAACAGAAGACCTACACGTCTTGCTGCGGGCCAGATCTCAAGACAAATGCAAGCACACCCTTAAGTATAATCCTTAGGGATTAAATCTGGATCATTTATGCCCACTTTGCAAATCCCCATTTTCCCCACCTTTGAGCCATCTAGTCTCACAATTTTGCCCTATAAAAGTCCCTGGAAAATACAGAGTCTGGGACAACCCGCTCGGACCCCCTGCTGTCTCTCTCCAGACAGGAGCTTTCTCTCAATAAAGATATTCCACTCTTCACCTCTGTTGTTCCTAAAACTCATTCTTCGATTTTAGAGAACACGAACTCAGACATAGTAGGTCGGGAGTTTCATTCTCCTATATCACTAGGACTGAAACCGTCTCAGTTTTCTAGATCTCTAGTATTACCATCACCACCTCCAGGAAGCCCTCCCTAATGGCCAAACTGATTTGGCTCTCCTGTGAAATGCTCCTCCAGCTGCTGTACCCAGTACTCTGTACTGTTCATGTTTAGAGATGTACTGAGTGATTCTGTGAGTAATAGCTGGGGCAAGAGCCACATCTACTTTGTACTACCTGCCTACACCAGTGCCTGACACACAGTGTGTGTGAATACTGTGTCACACTCCTGCAGGCAGGACAGAAAAGACATGCTGAAGCAAAGAGCTGCCAAAGATGGGGAGCAGGGATGCCAAGAGGGAGGATCTTCAAGGGGCCAAAAGCTTGGATTCCCAAGACTTCTCTGGAGCCAACTTCTGAGTAAGGCGCCAAGCTGAATGGAGGTGGGCAAACTTTATTTTTCCTAAAGAGAAACACAAAAAATCCTAGGCTGTGCCACCTATACAGACCATGGCCCCTGTGTCTGATGTCAATCAGACCACTCACCCATGAGCCATAGACAGTGTGCAGACTTATGTAAATGCAGCTCCGTTGCAATAAAATCCTCCTAATAATGCTGAAGTCTGAGTTTCACTTAACTCTCACAGGGTGTAGGGGAGGTCTCCCAGTCTTGGCAGTAAAGCCTGAGGTAGTCAGGAGCCTCTGGTGGAGAAAGGAAGCTTTTCGCCCCACTTCTGATACTGGGGAAGTCCCTTAACCACTGAGCCCCCATTCTCATTTTGAAAGGGTTCCCAAGGCAGTCATGAGGATTAACGGAAATAACGCCTTCAGCTCCAGCCAGGCGGGCTCAGCGTAAGCCATTGGACTGCTATTGTTGATAATTATTATCACTATTACCAAGGGGAAATTGGGAGGAGCAAACGGAAGGACATATGCAAATCTTCCAGCACAGCGTCTGGCACCCAGAAGGCCTTCATAAAAGCTCCTAACCTCCCTGTTCTCCACCCTTGTCTCCTACCTACACCCCCACCCCAGGCCATTCCAGACAGACCTTCCCAGCATCCTCCATGCCCCCTGAGCACTCTGCTGCAGTCCAAAAGCCTCGGCTGAGACCAGAGAAGATACCCATGGCAGCTGGCCAGAGTGTAGAGGGAGGAGGGTCCAGGCAGACCCTCGTCCATTGTCTGCACCCGCTGCCCGCCAGCCAGCTGATGTCCTTGGGTCACCAACACCAGCTGGCTGTGCCCACCCCCATCCCATAACCCCTCCTCTCAGGTCTCTTCTTGTCATTCAGCCTCTGTCCCCACCCGCCCACAGCCCAGAGAGACTCAGGGTGTGACCAGAGGGTCTGAGCTTTTGTCCCCCAAATCAAAGGGTGATTTGCATTTTTTACTAATTTGCACACTCTATTCATTTGTAGAGAGCTAGCCTGATGCAAAGCCTCCCAGTCCTTTAGACATGTTTATTAAAGGGGGTGGTTGACTTGCAATTTGGACTGTTCGCCTTCAGCACTTCCTTATCCAGGCATTTTGGCTACTTGACTTTGTTAGGTTTTCGGCGCAATAAGAAAGAAGATATACAATAAATATAGCCTTTATTCTAAGGACATGGAGAGAAGTCCATGACTATAGACAGCCTGGCATTCTCTGACAGGCACGTGTGGCATAGGGTACACATATAACCTCTGACTGGGGGTGGCGCTTAGGGCGGGCATTGATAATGCAAAAATTACTAATTAGGACTCCTTTTTGCACCACTGGAAAAGGAAGTTGTCACAGGGGGAGGAGGAGGTGACCTCAAGGTAAATATGCTGTTTGGTCCGGCCTCCCACTGCAGTTTAAATATTCTAGGGCAAAACTCTTTCAGACTTCACCAGTCCGGGTCTCAATTTTCTCATCTGTCAAGTGGAGCGAGCATTTTCCTATAAAGGGCTTATGAGCCATCAATAATGTGAGCAATGTAACTGCCATCAAGCATGTTTCACAAACGATGGCTGTTATTACTTAGCCTAGTACTGTTATCATCCAAACATCTTTTAGAGCAGCTGTTAAAATCTGTGTTGCCTGACTCCGGAGCACTAGGCACTTGTGGATATTTAAATTAAAATCAATTAAAATTAAATAAAATTTGTACTCAGTCACAGCAGCCACATTTTTAAGTGCTCAGTGGCCATGTGTAGGGACCAGGGGAGTAGCTCAGTGGTAGAGCACTTGCCTAGCAGTTGAGACCCCATGGTTCTATCCTGGATGGTGGCACACAGGTACAAAAGCTCAGCTGTGTGGTGCCGATTCAGATCTTCTAGACCCAGTGATGGAGAACCTTTTAGAGACCAGTACCCAAACTGCAACCCAAAATCCACTGATTTATTACAAAGTGCACTGCAACTACACCCAAATACTGAGGTTTTAGTTTAGAAAAAATAATTCATACATTGACATTTTTGTTATCACTGAAAACTCCAAAGGTTCACAACACTGCTGTAGAGTTTCTCTGCCTTTCCACAATAGGGTTTTGCCTTCTGCAGTCATTCTCCCTGCCCCCATCAAGATAATGACCTTGCTGAGTGGGCGTTCTTTTGTTCTTTGAAGGCCTGCACCTGGTTAGGTGGGTGGAGCCCAGGTGTGCAGCTGTGCCCTGGAGCAGAGGGGGGGGTGGGTTCGATTGTCCCTGGTGTAAAGCAAACAACTGCACCCAACTCAGTCCCCAGCCCCAGCAAGAGCCTCTAGTGTTTGGAGGGAGAGAAGGCACTGTGAGCTTCAGGCCAGTCCCCACCGCCTCCCCTAGGCAGTTTAAGGTCACACAACTAGTCTGGACCCGGGATGAGCGGTTTGCAGCCCAGCTGACACCTGGGGAAGGTGCACCAGATGGGAGGCTCAGAGGAGAAAAGGCAGGGTGGGGCTGGCAACTTTCCAGCGGCCACAGCTGTGCTGTACCAGAGGCTGCGGCAATTGTGAGTAGGTCACATTCAGCTATTTCAAACCATACACATCCTACATCCGCTGTGGCCCACTTTACCTCTGGGGAGAAGCAGGAGTTTAGCAACCACAGCAATAAAATCTTCATCTCCACATGACTGTTTGTTGGTATTCCAAAGTTCACGTCCCCACACCTGAGCAGCCAGCCAGTGCTTGTTTTTTGCCCCTGGGATGTGTTTGCTCATCCCACACCTGTACCTGTCTCTCGGGATGGCTGCTCCGTTCTTCCAGCTGCTCAGACTCCAAACCTTGAAGTTACCTTTGACCTTTCATACCCTACAAAGACAGGACAAACCCAGCTGGCCCCACTTTCCAAATATATCTGGAATCCAATCCCTTTTCACTGTGTTCACTGCCCCCACCGTGTTCCAACCACCGAGGTCTCTCTGCAGCATGACCCCGGGGCATTCGGTCTGCCTCCAGTACACACTCTCCTAAAATGGGGATGAAGATCGTGTCTTTCTGGCACTTGGAATTGTCCAGGAGCTACAAAATTGACTTAGAACAAAGCCAAATTCCTTATGCAGCCCAGAAAGGCCCTGTATCACCTAACACCAGTCCCTTGATCTCTAGCCATATTCTGATGTCTTTTGGGGGCACATACTGCCTCAGGACCTTTGTCTCTGCTGCCCTCTCCCAGGAGTTACTGCTTCCTTCGCTCAACCTCCAGGCAGTTCTGTGATTGCTGTCAGTTTTCAGAAAAATAAATTCCACTACCTTAGAAAAGATTATCTCTGGTATCTTCTATAAAATGGCACTGGCACTGCCCACTTGCTTTTCCTCAGAAAACCTTTCAGAGCCGGGATTTATGACTTATTCACAGTAGTCTATAATTCATTGGCTGTGTCTTATTAAACGAATGCTGGCTCCTAGAATTCCAGCACTTTGGAGGCTGAGGTTTCAGTCTGGGCAACTTAGTGACAGCAGGGGGTGGCGGTGGGGGGAGCGCTCCATGCGGCAAGAATTTTTATGTTTGCCACTGTTGTATCTCTAGTGCTCAGAACAGTGCCTGGCCCATAGTCGGTGCTCAATGAAGAAAGGAAAGAAGGAAATAAGCCATGTGCTCAAGCGCCTACTATATATTACCCAGAAACCCTAAGGTGCGTATTACTATTACAGTTGGGAAAAAAGGCTCAGAGACAATGGCTTGCCCCAAATTAGTAAGAGACTTCCATTGAAAGTGTGCCTGAAAAAAAAAAAAAAGAAAGAAAGTGTGCCTGAGGGCCCGGGATTTAGTTCAGTGGCATAAAAGCCTGCCTGGCAAGCACGAGGTTGTAAATTCAATCCCCGGTACCAAAAAAGAAAGTGTGCCTGTGCACCACTCTCTTGCAATTAGAATTGATAACCAGGCAGTTGTAGGACACCAAATTGTGAATACTCTATGGGATTCTGTGGCACAGTCTTGAGGTCTGAGATCTTCTGTTTTAAGGGCAGACAACTCTGACTAGGTGAGTCTTCTATACAGCCTTAGAGGTGGCTCCAACTCTCTGGTTGCTTTTCTCTTTTAGCATGTCTTGTGGCCATTTGTGTGTGGTGGAGGGAGGTGATCGGAGTCCTGGAGTGGACTTGAAACCCTTGAATCCTTTACTTTGCCTCAAGTTCCAATATTCTCAGGCTGTTTTCCAAGCCAGTAGTTGGTGCTCAGTCTACCCTGTCCAGATCTCTCTCTTTCCCCTTTCAGCCCCAAGAAGGGAGATAATGAAAAGCTCCCTTTATAGCTTAGAATGGCCTTGAACTCTTAGTTACCCTCCTGTGTCAGCCTCCTGAGCACTGGAGTTACAGATGTGTATCAGCATACCAGACAAAATTTTTATTGAGGAAAAATATGAAGAAGACAAATTCTTAGGATGAAGTTTCTCAAGATGAACACAAGTATGCGACAAGCACCCAGATCAAGCTTCAGAACAGCTCCAACCCTAGAAGCCAGTGCTGTCATTGACTGTCTTCTTTTCCAAGGGTCCCTTCGTCTTATCTTTCTGTGGTACTGATATAGGAGAATGAAACTCCCGACCTACTATGTCCGAGTTCGAGTTCTCTAAAATCGAAGAATGAATTTTAGGAACAACAGAGGTGAAGAGTGGAATATCTTTTTGAGAGAAAGCTCCTGTCTGGAGAGAGACAGAAGGGGGTCTCGAGCAGGTTGCCCAGGGCTCTGTCTTTTTCAGGGACTTTTATAGAGTAAAACCATGGGGTTAAGGTAGGGGAAGACTGGGAACTCACGAAGCTGATGGGCATAAGATGGGACATTACTATAGTTAGCCAATAAGATCAATAGTTCAGGTAAAATTGATTACATTAGGAACAAATGGGAAAGCAAGTCAAGTAGCAAGCGGGCATTCTTGGAGCTGTGACCTTTCCCCTAGAAGGACGGGATAGTGACTCCAAGGTGAGAGGGAACTAATTAGAATATCAGTCTTTAGGATGTGGATTCATTTGTTTAATCCTTTGTCTTGAGGCCTGGCCCACAGCAGGAGGTGTCTGTCTCCCCTGCAGTTTCCAGGTGTCAGCACTGGCTCTATTGAGAACCTAGCCCTACCTCACTGCCTATAATATTTCTGACTAACTTAGCTGCCTGCTATAGTACCTGGGATTGAACCCAGGGTCTTTGCACTGAGTTACATCCCCAATCATTTTTTTTTTTCTTTTTTAGTATCCACAATTGAACTCAGGACCTCGTGCTTGCTGGGCAGGTACTGTGCTATGAACTATACTCCTGCCCCCACCCCACCCCACCATTTTAATTTTGTTTTTTTTGAGACAGGAACTCACTATGTAGTTCAGTCTACCCTTAAATTTACTTTGTTGGCCACGCTGTTCTCAAATTGGTAGAAATCCTCCTGCCTCAACCTCCTGAGTGGTGGTATTATAGGTGTGTGCAACCACACTCAGCTAAAATGTTTTATCTTGATACAAGGTCTTTTTTTTTTTTTTTTTTTTTTTTGGTACTAGAGACGCACTCAGAAGTTTGTGTTTGCCAGATAAGCACTTGTGCCTTTGAGCTAAATCCCTGGCTTTGTTGATACAGGGTTTTGCTAAAGCCCTAAATTGTCCAGGCTGGGCCCATGATCCTCTTTTCTCTATCTCCCAGAGTGCTGAGATCACAGGCATGCACAATTACACCTGGCTTGACCCTCAATTTGGTCATCTATTAAAAGACGGTAATATGAGCATCTCCATGCATTTCAAGCCCAGCCTGGGCAAGTTGGTGAGATCCTGTCTTAAAATAAAATAAAACAAGGATATAATTCAGGGTAGAGCATTTGCATAACATTTGCAAGGTCCTGGGTTTAACCCTTTGTACCATAAAAAAATCTGTATCTATATCTATATCCAGAAAAAGGTTTGAGGCTATAGCTCAGTAGGGTATGCTTAGCTGATTCAATCCCCAGCACAAGAAAGAAGGCATGACAAAAGGAAGAGAAGGAAAGAAAGAAGCACTTCTGCTAGCAATCAGGTCAGATTTTTATCAAAAGTAGAATATTATGTGGTCATTTGTTAAAAAAATTTTCCCCCTGAGGTAGGCTCTTACCATGTATTCCAGGCTGGGTTTGAACTCACTATGTAGTTTAGGCTGCCTTGAATTCACAGAGATCCTCCTGCCTCAGCTTCCCAAGTAGTAGAGACTATAGAAGTGTGCCACCATGCTTGACTCCAAGAGGGTTTGGTTTGGTTTGGTTTGGTTTGATTTCATTTCATTTTAAGACAAGGCCTTGCTATGAGATTCAGGCTAGACTTAAACTCACCATGTAGCCCAGGCTGGCCTCATATTTGAGGCAATCCTGCCTCAGCCTCTTGGGTGCTGAGATGCCACTATGCCCAACGTACAAGAGATTTTTTAAACAGAACTAATGAACCGGCTGCTCCAGAAGCTGAGGCAGAATACTGTAAGTCCAAAAATTTGACCAGCCTGGGCAGCAGAGATTTAAAAAAATTTTTTTAATTAAAAAATAATGAAGGGCCGGAGATTTAGCTGAGTGGTGTAAGCGCCTGCCTGGCAAGCGCAAAATCATGAGTTTGATCCCTGGTACAAAAAAAAAAAAAAAAAAAAAAAAAAAAAAAAAAAAAAAAAAAAAAAAAAAAAAAAAAAAGAAAAGAAAAGAAAAGAAAAGAAAAGCCAGGGATTTAGCTTAGCTGCATAAGTGCCTGCCTGGCAAGTGTGAGGTCACAAGTTCAATCCCTGGTCTCCCCGCCAAAAAAGTGAAAAGTCAGGATGCAACAGCCAGGAGGCTGAGGCAGGAGGATCACCAATTCAAGACTAGCCTGGGCAACTTAGTAAGACCATCTCATAATAAAAAAAAAGAAAATGGCTGGGGATGTTGTAGAAGACTTGCCTAGCATGCACAATCCCCTGGGTTCAATTCCCATGGCAGAGGTTGATAGGGAAAAAGGAAGCAAAAATGCATTTATAATACATTGATCTCAATTATGTAAATTTGTTCACTTATACAAAAAAAAGTTGTAAGAATGAAAGAAAGAAGAGTGTTTGCTGGGGATTTAGCTCAGCGGCCTAAGTGCCTGCCTGGCAAGCTCGAGGTTGTGGATTCAATCCCTGGTACAAAAAAAAACAAGAGATAAGAGTGCTCTTTTTTTTTTGTAGTGGCAAGAGAGTTTATTTGAAAAAGTAAAAGTGAAGAGTGAGGGAAAAACTGATTCTGCAGAGTGAGTATGAGCTGAGTGAGAGAGGAAAAGGCAAGATGAAAGTACACCCTGAGGACACAGGGTGAGCTATCATGAGGAAAGCCACAATGGCTTTAGTTTCTTTCTAATCTTCTTGTGTAGTGTACAAATTCTCATAGTAAGCATGGTTACCTTCCAATCATAAAAAAGTGAATTTAATAATATAACTTGTGGCCAAGAGATGCAACTTGTTCATCTCTTCCTCTGGGAGCTCTTGGGCTTTTCAGCCAAATTTGGCAAAAAGGCCTTGCCTATTAGAAAAGTCAGGGCTGGGGATTTAGCTCAGGGGATGAGCGCCCACCTGGCAAGTGTGAGGTCAGGAGTTCAATCCCCAGTACCCCCCCAAAAAAAAATAGAAAGAAAGAAAGAAGTTACAGCTAGGGCAAATATATTTCTCTGGCATGGAGGCTGGCTTCCTAAAGTGCCAGAGGTCCTTCTGCGCCATTTACCCAACAAGAGCTACACACCCTAAGTCGCTTCCCTGCACTGTCATCTGGCCCAGCCTTGTGTTTATCCTTCATTCGTGGAAAGGGCATGGCCAAGGCAGATGGCAGGCAGCATGCACCTCTCCCTGCCACCCCTCTTTGTGCTCTTGTCACTAGGTAAAGAAAAATATTCGCTTGGCTGGAACCAGAAATAGTCAGGGCTGTAAGCAATTTCCTGGGTCTAAGTCTACAACTTTTTATTATTATTTTTTTGGTGGTGGGGAGAGGGCTGACCCAGGACTCCTGGATGGTAGGTAAAGGCTCTGCCACTGAAAACATCCCCAGGCTGTGAACCTACAATTCTTTTAGTAAGTTGTGAAAAAAATGGCAGAGAAGTTGGAGGTGCAGCTCAGTATAGAGAGTTGCCTGGCTTGTGGGAGGCTTTGGTTAGATTCCCAGCACTCGGCAAAAAAAAAAAAAAGTCAAAATTAAATTTGATTTCAACTTTGGACTCAAGGCAGATTTTGTAGCATGTCTTAACCTCTCTGTTTCCATGGATGGAAAATGAAGGTGTGACAAAACTGAAATCAAATTGTTTAATTTTGTTTTCTTTTTCTAGAGGGCTGAGGATTGAACCTTGGGCCTGGCACATGCTAGATAAGCCCTGTACCACTGAGCTACATCTCTCAAATTCAGCTAACGAGGCATCCAGGTTGTCCCTGACTCTGTGTGTGTGTGTGTGTGTGTGTGTCTGATAGAACCCTAGAACCCAAGGATGTTCTACCATTGAGCTATATATTCAGCTCTCTTTTATTTATTTGTTTATTGGTACCAGGGATCAAACTCAGGACTTTGTGCTTGCCAGGCAGGCACTTATGCCATTAAGCTAAATCCCTGGCCCCGGCCCTCTTTTATTTTTTATTTTGAGACAGGATCTTGCTAAGTTGCTCTGGCTGGCTTCCAACTTGTGATATTCCTTCCTCAGTCTCCCCAGCACTTAGATTACAGAGATTCACTTCCTGGCCTAGTTTAGCTGACTTTTAATCTAGCAGGGCTCTTTTTTTTTTTTTTTTTAATCAGTACCAGGGATTGAACTCATGACCACGTGCTCGCAAGGCAGGTACTTATGCCGCTGAGCTAAATCCCTAGACTTTTAAATGCTAGTCTCCCTGGCCCCATATCTTACATAACCAAAGAATAGTAGCTGATGCTTTGTGGTTGTGACCTGCCCCCAGATGTTCTCATTCCACCTCCAAACACATACCCTCTTGTGATCTAAGCAAGAACAATACATACATAGAAAAAACAAGGACTTCTGAAGATTTATCTCTACATTTTAAACCCAATAGAACTTGAGAAATCTGTATCTTTGAACCAGGACTGTCCAGGTCCTTAGCAAGAAAAGTTTACTTTCAAAAACAATAGAAGTCTATTTCTTTTAATTCACTGAAAAGAAATTTTTGTGCTAATACTTTTTTGGACAATATTTCATGCCTATATTTTGTACTCTGAACAACTACTATGACTATAACAATATACAATGTATTAGTTATTGCTACTGTCCTGCTAACCTGTCTGTTTTTTGTACTAGGAATCAAACTCAGGACCTCATAATCACCAGGCAGGTGCTTTGCCATTAAGCTATATCTGTGGCCCCACTAGCATATTTTGAAACCCTGTTCTATTGTTATTTTTACATTTTTCTGTTAAAAAATAGTAGAAGGCTACCAGGTACACTTGGGAAGGAGGCTGAGACAAGAGGATCACCACAAGTTTGAGGTCAACCTGGGCCACATGGTGAATTCAAGGCCAGCCTGAACTACATAGGGAAACCCTGTCTCAAACAAACAAAGAAATAAACAAACACTCTCCAAAACACTAGGAGGTCAGACATGGTAGCACATATCTGTCATCCCAAGAAGCAGAAGGATTTTCAGGAATTTGAAGCCAGGCTGGGCTATATAGTGAATTCAAAATCAACCTAAAGTACATACTGAGACCCTGTCTCAAAAAAACAAACAAACAAAATAGAATGTTATACATTCACACAGTGATTTAAAAAATATGGTGAATGCTGCTGCTGAGTGTTATCCAATGGAAAGGTAGGGATCTTCAGTATGAGAAGTGGCACATAACAATGTGTGACAAATATCAACTCGTTGGGTATAGTCAGTCAGTTGTGAGTTACCCTTGAGAGCAGGTATGGCTTAAAGAGTGCCATAAATCATGGATCACAAACAACACAATCATGTGAAATTGGATCAATTTCATTGGAGTTGTATAATTGCACTGCTTCAGTTCCAGCTTTTAAAGAAATTTCGTTGTGGATAGCCTTCTTGTATATGAACAACCAACTCACTGAGAGAGAAATCAGGGAAAAAATATCTTTTATAGTAGCATTCAAAAAATGAAATACCTTGGAGTGAATCTAACAAAGAATGTGTAAGATCTCTGCATTGAAAACTATAGTAATCTGAAAAATGAAATTAAAGAGGATATTGGAAAATGGAGATATCCCATGCTCTTGGGTAAGAAGAACCAATACAGTGAAAATGGCCATACTTCCAAAACTATTATACAGATTCAGTGCAATCCCAATCAAAATTCTAATAGCATATCTCATAGAATTGAGAAAACAATCCTAAAATCCACCTGAAGAGACCTAGAATAGCAAAGGCAATCCTAGGCATCAAAGATAAGACAGAGGTCATCACAATCCCTGACTTGAAATTATACTATAAAGCTACTGTGATAAAAAACAGTGTGGTACTGGCAAAAAAAAAAACAAAAACAAAAACAAAAACAAAAAACCTGAAGATCAACGGAACAGATTAGAAGATGCAGAAATAACTCCAGACACACTAAGCCACCTTATCTTTGACAAAGGTGTCAAACAACATTCACTAGAAGAAAGCCTCTTTAATAAATGGCACTGGAAAAAGTTGCTCTGCACATACACACTGAAGATTAAAACTGGACCCATATCTTTCACCATGTATTAAGCTAAAATCAGAATGGATCAAAATTCTTAATATTAAAACAGAAACACTAAACCCACTGGAATATAGAGTAGGTAAAACTTTTGAAGACATTGGTGTAAGCAAAGACTATGAACAAAACCCAGACTACACAGGAACTGTCACAAAGAATCAACAACTAGGGTCTCAATCTTCTGAAAAGCTTTTGCACAGCAAGAGAAACCACCAACAGAGTGAAGAGACAACCCATAACATGGAAGAAAATGTCAGAAATTCCTTAGACAAAGGATTACTATTGAGAACATATAACTATGGTTATGATCCTGAGACCAAGGTTCAGAATTCTCAAAGGAAATCACCCAGTTATCCTAAGGAAAAAAAAGGACATCAATTAAGACCAACATCACTGGATTGTGTTTTTTGACTATGATGGAACATTGAGAGTTGAGGTTCCACAACAAACACTACAGTGAACTCTGAATACTGAATTCAGTGAACTCTGAATAGTTAAGAAACTATGCGGCTGGGGATTTAGCTCAGTGGCATAAGTGCCTGCCTGGCAAATGCGAGGTTGTGAGTTCGATCCCCAGTACCGCAAAAAAAAAAAAAAAAGAAACTTGGGCCAGGGATTTAGCTCAGTGGCTTAAGCGCCTGCCTGGCAAGCGCGAGGTCATGAGTTCGATCCCTGGTACCAAAAAGAAAAAAAAAAAGAAAAAGAAAAAAAAGAAACTATGCACATGGAAAATGGCCTGAGAAATAGCAAATGGTCTCATCCTCCATCATGGTTTGTGTCACATATCACTCTGGTATGGCAATTTCTGTCAAATAAAACATTATGGGCAGGCCTAGTGGTGCATGCCTGTAATCCCAGTACTAGGAAGGCTAAGGTTGCAGAGTTGCAAGTTGAGGTCAGCCTGGGCTACACAGTGAGTTCAAGGAGAGCCTGAATGACATAATGAGACCCTGTAACAAGCAAACAAGCAAACATTACGATGCGTGTCCTCATCCAACTGTGCTTATTTATTGTTTTATTTTTTATTTTTTTTTGGGGGGGAAGTTGGTACCAGGAATCAAACTCACAACCTTGTGCTTACC
Source organism: Dolichotis patagonum (assembly GCA_004027295.1). Lineage (NCBI taxonomy): Eukaryota > Metazoa > Chordata > Mammalia > Rodentia > Caviidae > Dolichotis > Dolichotis patagonum. Next base: position 12,044 of record PVJX010026226.1, on the reverse strand, counting down.
CAGAAGTCATTGTGGCACTAAGCTATATGCCTGGCCTGTTTTTTTTTGGTTTTTTTTGGTTTTATTTTTTTTGGTACCAGTAATCAGACTCATGATTTTGCACTTGCCAGGCAGGCGCTGTGCTACTGAGTTATATACCCTGTTCCTATTTTTGTTTTTTGAGACAGACTTTGCTATCTAGTTGGCACTGGCCTTGAACTTTCACTCTGTAGCCCACAGTGGTTTCCAACTCACAGCAATCCTCCTGTCTCAGCTCCCTGAGTGCTGAGATTATAGGTGTGCATTTCCATGTCTGGCTTCTCATTCTTTTTATTTTTTTATTTTTTATTTTATTTATTTATTTTTTTGGTATTGGGGATTGAACTCACGACCTCACGCTTGCCAGGCAGGCGCTTATGCTGCTCAGCTAAATCCCCAGCCTCTCTCATTCTTTTTATTGACTAGGTTTGGCATTATTGACATCTGGCTTGTAGCATTGCAGCTGGAGATTGATCATATGTGTGAGGCTAAAGGTAGCCAACACTGAAACACAGAAAGCCTAAAACAAGCCACCTGAACAAGCTGGTCCAGTTCCAAGAAGTTAAGGGGCCTAGGCTAGCCAGGCAAACAAGTTGCTAGGCAGCAGGTTTGAAATTGACATCGTCCTTCTGAGTGTATAAGTAAATCTGTTGCAGTGGTTGAGCAGTCTCTTCTCTCCCATCAGGAGAGAGAGTTCTACCTGACCTCAGATTTCATCTTTTTTCTTTATTTTCTCATGCTATCATTGTCCTTTCCCCGGGAACACTCAGAGCTGCAGCTGGTCACTATACTGGCTCTTTTTCAAAGTCAAAAAAACTATGAAATGAGTGGGCCATTTAGTGAGTTGAAACAATTCTGGAGATGGAGGCAGCCACAATCATGTGATGAAAAACATGAAAAAAGATTTTCAGAATTGCTTCAGCAGGTGACAAGAATAATGGGTTAATTGTACTTGAATTGTGGGGAGTATTCTGAGGGGGGTTAATGGCAATGTGCCTCTTACTGTAATAAAATTTTCTTTTTATTGGTAGCAGGGATCAAACTCACAACTGTGCGCTTGCAAGGCAGGCGCTTATTCTGCTGAGCTAAATCCCCAGCCCTTGTAATAAAATTTTATAGGCCAGGCATAGTGGTGCACACCAATGATCCCAACACTTCAGAGGCTGAGGCAGGATGATTGCTACAAGTCTGAGGTCAGCCTGGGCTACAAAGTGAATTCAAGGCCAGCCTGAACTGGATAGTGACTAAAATAAAATAAAATAAAATAAAATTCACCATATGTTTTGATCACATCATTTTATCATAAGAATACTCCCTAGCCATAAAAGGAAAGGTAAATTCCAATATACATAACACAGATAAATCTCAAAATCATTATGCCAGATGCAAGCAGCTAGACACAGCCAAGCATGGTTTGCAAGCCTGTAATTCCAGCACTCAGGAAGCTAAAGCAGGAGGAGTGCTGCAAGTTTGAGGATAGGCTCCTTGTCTCAACACACACACACACACACACACACACACACATGCAACAGTATGTGTCCATTCACATGTGATTCTAGAAAACATAAATTCACACAGCAACCCAAAACAGATCAATAGTTCCTTGCGTTCAGGTACAGATAAAACAATGGATTGTAGAGAAACAGGAAGAATCTTATAGGGATGATAGAACTGTTCTGGATGATCTTGATAGCACTGGTGATTATACAGGTATATACAGCTTTTAAAACTCAGCAAATTTGTGGTGTGGTTGGCATGTAATCCTGGTACTCTGGGAGAATGAGGCAGGAGGACCTAAAATTTGAGACCTAAAATTTGGGCAAATAAGAGACTGAGAGAGATACCATCTCAAAAATAAATAAGGATTAGGTATGTGCTCAGTGTGAAGACCCAGGGTTAAATCCCAGGTACAGAAAGAAAAAAATACACATAAGGGGGCTGGAGATTTAGCTTAGCGGCATAAGTGCCTGCATTGCAAGCATGTGGCCATGAGTTTGATCCCCAGTACCAATTTAAAAAAAAAATATATATATATACACACACATAAGGAAAGAAAGGAAAAGAAAAATGGGCTGGGGCTATAGCTCTGTAGCACAGCACCTGCCTGCAAAGCATGAGGTCCTGAGTTTGATTACTGGTTCCAAAAAAACAAACAAACTAGAAAAACAAATTGTAGCATTTACATTGATGTAGTTCACTGTACATAAAATATATCTGAATAAAGTAGGGTGGGTTTTTTTTTTTTTTGTCTTTTTGAGACAGGGTCTCACTATGCAGTTCAGGCTGGCCTTGGGCTCACTTTGTAGCCCAGGCTGGTCTTGAACTTGCCACAATCCGCCTGCCTCAGCCTCCCAAGTGCTGGGATTACAGGAGTGCACCACCATGCCCGGCTAAATTAGGTTTTTAAACATTTTCTTTGTATATTAAAAATTCAGGCCAAGGATTTAGCTCTGGCATAAGCGCCTGCCTGGCAAGCGTGAGGTGGTGAGTAAACCCTCCTCCCCCAAAAAAGTCCCATTCCAATGATTTAAAAATAATTGTTTTTTACAGGCTGTTGCTATGTAGCTCAGGCTGTGCTGGAATTCATTGTGTAGCCAAGGCTTGCCTCAAATTTGGGGCGATCCTCCTGCCTCAGCCTCCCTGCCAAGTGCTGGGATCACAGGCATGGTCTACCATACCTGGCAAAGTAAAATAATTTTAAACAGCAACAAAAGGCCACTCTGATTTAAAATTGCAGACCCTTTGAATCAGCTTGAATTATACGATAAATGTTATTTCATCCCACCTAGCTTTTTCCTTCGCTATAGTCTAAATTATTTTCCTTTCCTGACTGCCAGATAGGCAGGTGGGAGAGGCAGGCACAGCTTTTGTCTTTAATAATTCTCCATTCTTTGACATGAAAAGGATACCAGGGTCATTTACAGTGAATCCTACCTCTTCCATTCTTATAAAATTGAACAGTTAAAACAAGTATAATTAACGTAATATTTGTGAAACGCAGGGCACATATTGGTGCGACATGCCTCATTACAATTCAGTTTCTTGCTTTTGTTTAATCATTTCTTTTTTAGGGGGGGTACTGAACTCATGACCTTGCGCTTGTTAAGAAGGTGCTTGTGCCGCTGAGCTATATTCCTGGCCCCATCGACCATTTCTTTTGAAGATAGTGGATTTTTCTCTTGCATTTCTGTCTTCTTCAATTCTAAGTGAATTTCTTTATCTCACTCTTAAGGATTTGGAGTTTGTCAGATCTGGTGGCAGATAAGCATAGTGAGGTGCACAAACCATCTGAGTGAATTAATTTACTTTCTTTTTTTTTCCTCTAGGTATCAGGACTCGAACTCAGGACCCTGCACTTGCCAGGCAAGCCCTTGAGACTTTCTTTTTAAAACTGCGGTACTGGCGATTAAATCAGGGCTTTGCACATGCTCATGAGGATTACACAGTGTGTGTAGAAGCAGCACCCAAATGAGATAAAAACAACGACAGCTGCTGCACACCAGTATACTGCTACTCTAGAGGCTGAGGCAAGAGGATCACTTAGGCCCACGAATTAGGGACCAATATGGTGAGACCCCATCTCAAAAAGAAGCAGAAATAACCATAGCTAACAGTAACTAATATTGTAATATTTTAGACATCTACAAAGCTGTAGGCCAAATAGAGAAACAATTTGCCCACAGACTCCCATTAAGGTAATCAGTCAGTCTTCTACCTGGAAAACTCAGATGAGGAAGCCTTATTCTCGCTCTGAAACCCACCTCCAAGCTCCGCCCCCGCGCCTGGGTCCCCAATCCCGGCCTCGTCCGGAAGCCCAGGTCTAGAAAACCCGCGGGGCTCGCGACCCGAGAGCGTGACGCAGCGGGGCGGGTTTGATAAGTAGAGTGCGCCGGGATAGGGTGATAGATTTGGGCGGAAGGGGCGGGTCAGGTCAGGGGGCGGGGTTTTACTCTGCTGGGTTTGGGGCTGGGCTTCCGCGTGCGTTGGACTGGCGGGCGAGAGCGCGGGGTGGGGGCGTGACTCCAGGGTGGGGAGGGGCGGGGCAAAACTGTGGGGGCGGGGCGGCGCGCGGCCTAAAGGCAGTGGCTGGTGTTCCCGAGCTGTACGCCTGCAGTTCCCGCGTCGGCGCCTGCGAGGAACTCGGGCCGTAGGCCGAGGCGGGCAGTGCACGGCGGGCGACGCTCTGCGATGGTGGGCGTCCCTGGAGCGGCCGCCTTCCAGCGTAAGCGGGGCGGGAAGGCGGGCGGCTGAGGGGGGCGTGTGAGGGGCCTGCAGCGCCGTCGCGTGCCTCGAGGATCCTGAGAGGGCCCCCACCCTGCCACGGCGCGAGGCTGGGATGGGGAAACTGAGGCCCAAGGCAGGGCAGCGGATCCAAGGTCACGCGGCGGTCCCAGCGTTCTTCGGCCCCCGAATCCCCCCTGTCGCTTCCAGCGGCGCCAGAGGGCTCGCGGCCCCTGGTGAGGAGAAGCTGCGGGGACCGCGGCCTCGAAGCGCAGGCCGGGCGCGCGTCCACTGACGCGCCGCGGACAAGTATTGTTTTGTTCTCGGGCTGGGGTCACAAGTCTGGCTCGGAGAAACACGTAGTACACACCCCGCGTTGGAGGGACGTGTGGTAGGTGTTGGGGAGGCGCGGCTGGCGCCCCGAGGGGCCTGTGAAGAGCGGCTCGGTGCCCGAATTGCCTGGTTTCGCGTCGTGGCTCCCCCACTGGGTATCTGTGACCTTGGCTCTCTCCGGGTCTCAGTTACTGCGTCTGAAGAATGGGGCTGTGAAGAGTTCCCTGCAGCTCTCTCTAGAGCTGCTGAGGTTAGTGAGGTCCGCACAACGCCTGGTACAGACCTTGGTACGTACACAGGCGTGAAAACTGTCATCGTGTGCGCGGTTTAGTTGCCTTCTTTGTGAACCTTCCTGGGGAAAGTCCGAAATTGGACTTGGGTCGTGAATTTGTTTAGGATTTCAGTTTCTCGTCGGTGACCTGCTCTAGGGGTCATTGTTATTTTTACTTGCATCGGGACATTCCAATATCTATCTCGTGTTCACCTAAAATTGTGAGATCCTTGGGAGGGGTGGCATCGCTTAATAAGAACAATAAAATTTTAATTGTTTTTCATTACAATGGCAATAACAGCCGACTTGTTTCTTTTTTTTTTCTTTTTAAGCACCAGTAAGTTTGCACTCCATTCATTTAATATTTATTAAACCATCTCTTAAGTAAAAAGAACCACTGTAGGCTCTGGGAATATAGCAACAAACAACTTACACAAGGCTCAGGTTTTGAGTTTAGGTGGAAGAGGGAAGAAATTTAGTAAATGAGAAAACTGATAAATCTATTTTATACATTTCTTGTTTAAGCCTGGCAACAGTGTAAGTAAAAGTTAAGTATTTGAGTATGCCCATTTTATGGAGGATGAGATTGAGAAGCATTGGGAACTCTGCTCTACCTAACAGATACCATACTATTATTTATTTATTTATTTATTTTCGGGTACCGAGGATCGAACTCACAACCTTGCGCTTGCCAGACTGGCGCTTGCACCACTGAGTTAAATCCCAGACCCTGTTATTCAGCATTTAAGGGAAGTTTTACACAGCTTTTCCTCTTTGTTTCATATTGATTAAATGTTGAATTGGAGAAATACAAAGTAGATTTACCCAGTTAAAGTCTTTTATTAGGTTGGCAGTTTTGCACTCTTAGTTTGATCCATTCCTTTTGGAATTTATAACTAAAGAGAAACAAGACAGGTCTTTAGGTCTGACAAAGGAATACTCAGTATAGTGAAAGGACCTTTTCTCTAAATTTATTTATTTTTGTTTCCTAGCATACTGGGGATTGAATCCAAGGCCTTTGCATTGAATTACATCCCCAACCTTTTGAGATAGGGTCTCCCTGAGTTGCCAGGGCCATTTTTTCTACTGTCTCAGCCTTCCTCAGTGCTCAGATGATATGTACGCACTACCATGCTCTGCTGAATTTAAATTTCCCAGTTTAAAATATGCCCAGAAGCATAGCTACTTCTGGTGGTTATTTAAGTTGTTTTTAATTTTCCTAAGGGAATTCCATCTTAAATTCCAAGACTGTACCCTTACTATACTTTTTCTTTTCATGAAGAAAACTGTATAAATTGCATCCAAATGCAGTGGTAGCCAGAAATTTGTGATGCACGCTTGTCATCCCAGCACTCTGGGAATATAAGGCAGGATGATCATAAATTCAAGCTCAACCCGGGCTATTTAATAGCAAGACGCTGTCTCAAAAAAGGGATTGGGGACATAGCCCTGGATTTAATTCCTGGTACTCCTCTTCCTAAAACATACAAAATGAAGTGGTACTGAGAAGATTTCTTTTTTTATGAAGGTCCTTATGATACATTCACCTTCAACATTGACCATCTGCTGTGCATTCTAGAAGCTTACCTATTGTTTGTCTTTTTTCTTTTGGTTTTTTGAGACAAGGTTTTGTTATGTAGTTCAGTCTGGCCTTGAACTCACTATGTAGCCCGGGCTGGACCTCAAATTTAAGGCTGTTCTGCATCAGCCTTTGAAGGGCTGAGCTTGCAGGCATCATTACTGCATCCAGTAGAGTCCCTGGAATGTAGTTTATAGAGTAGTGGCTTCAAATGTTCATTCTGTCAGGAAATGCAGTTGAATATACACACACATAGGAATATTTGTTCGACTGTACATTGTTTTTACATTTTACAACTTGTGCAGAAAAATACACATTTTACAGAAGGGTGAGCAAAGAATAAGTAAAAGTAGAGATTCCATTATGGCCTTTTCATACTCCAGTATGAATAGTAAGAATTCCTCTTGGGGTAGAAATTACTGATTTTTGTAGTGGGAACTTCCCTTCAATCCATCAGCTCTTCTACTCTGAAAAAGAAAATCTAGTTTATTGACAAAAAATATGGTTTGATTGAAATTCTAAACTTTCGAAAATTTCATTTTGGGAGTTGTGCATAGGTTGAAATTATGTGGCCGGTCCTTAAGTTTTGTACTTAACACATTACTTAACCTTCATTTTTTTTTTTAATCTATAAAATTGAGATGATGAGTTTCTACTTCACTTGCAGTTTTATTACAGTGACAAATATAGGCTAGTATGGCATACATGTTGGTTTATGTAAAGTACTTAAATAGTGCTTTACACACTGTTTTGGATGCTGTAGTGGTTACTAATACTTAGATAATTTATTAAGAATCTCTCAGTCTGTAGGGGCCCTGCACAGATAAACTTGTTTTTTGTTTTTTTTTTTTTTGGTACCGGGGATTGAACTCACGACCTTGCACTTGCCAGGCAGGCGCTTAAGCCACTGAGCTAAATCCCCAGCCATAGATAAACTTGTAATGATAAAGTGCTTTAAGTGCTGTAAGTAAAGGAATGTAGAGGAAGCATAATTTCTAGTTCTTTGAGTGTCCAAGTAAGCACCAGGTAAACAGGTGATATTCAAACCAGGCCTAAAGAAGGAAAGGGGCTTTTTTTCCTTAAAGAAAAGGGAGAAAAAAGGCTTTTTCTCCTTAAAGAAAGAAGAAGGGTGAACCATACTGTCTGAGGATACAGTGTGGAAAATTCGGAGACTGGAGTGCTTGGTGAGAGCAGTTCTTCAGATTTAGACTTCCAGGAACCTGAGTGAAGCTTGTATACCTTGTTAATAGAGAACAGTGAATTCAGGTTGGAGTTGTGCCTGGCACAGGCCAGATGGGAGGGAAACCTATTCCAGAACTTTTCACAGCACCACAGTTCTTTTCCTCTCCATGGTGTTTACCTTATGTAAACCTATTTAGTTGTCTAAACAGGTACGTTTCTAAGAGGCTGGGGATATGGAGCTCAGTGGTAGAGCACTTGCCTACTATGCTGAGTCTTGGATTGGATTTGTAGATTCATTTAAAAAAGAAAAAACAAAACAAATCAGAAGAGAAGAACTATAGCTCCAGGTAAGCACATTCCCAGTCGGTTATTGCCTCCTGGTGGTTCTTATGTATGTCACACTGATGTATTTAGGCCACAGGTTCAACTATGAGGGAGAAAAAGTAAGATTAAGAGGCTGTGGCAGGAGGATCCTTGTGAGTTTGGGTTCATCCTGGACTACAAAGTGAGTTCAAGACTAGTCTGAACTGCATAGTGAGATCCTGTCTCAAAAATACCAAAAAAAAAGAAAGAAAGAAAAAGAAAAATTAAAAGCAGTATATCCTGGGGCCAGTTATCCTCGAGATGAATGGCTTTATATGCTTCCAGTAGCTCTTGAGTTCATCACTGAGCAAATAGTGTTCTTGCCACACGATTAGGATTTTTTTGGTACTGGGGATCAAACTCATGACCTGGTGCTTGCCAGACAGGCCTTTGTGCCACTGAGCTAAATCCCTGGCCCCTCAATTTAGGATAATTTAAATTATAGTTAGAAACCTAGTTTAGTTTAAGAAGGTAGGGGTATACATGTCTAGGTTGTTTGACATTATAAAAGAGGCAGAATTTGGAGTTTGAGACCTGTTTGTCCTGGGAAATTATTCAACCTGACATTTAATGGTTTGTTTAATGTGTAAATGGGGATAATTCTTACTTAATAACAATAATGACTAACTGAAATTTTATTTTGAGCTGGATGCCAGACCATGCATTATACTGACCCTTTACCTTTTAGTTCTACTTTCTTTTCTAGTTCAGGCTGACCTTGAATTCACTGTCCAGGATAGCCCAAACTCGAGGAATCCTCCTGCCGCAGCCTCCTGAGTGTTGGGATTACAGGAGTGCGCCACCACGCCTGTCTCTTTTTGTTTTTTGTTTTTGTCTTTTTATGACAGGGTCTCCCTATGCAGTTCAGGCTGGCCTTGAGCTCACTTTGTAATCCAGGCTGATTTTGAACTCATAACTATGCTCCTGCCTCAGCCTCCAGAGTGCTGGGATTATAGTTGTGTACCACCACGCCTGGCTGTCAGTTTAGAATTGACTTTTAACTGAGCTATATGTAGAATTGGGTTGTAGATTTATCTGTTAAGAATAAAGTTAGCATTTGACCTCCTTTGTGTAAGTGTTGTTGACTTTGGGTATGTAGAGAGTTGGAATTTATTAGATTGAATTGTGTTTTAGACCCTTTGTCTTCATCTTTTTTTTTTTTTTAAACTGGGATATTGTTACATATATACTTTTTTTTGTTTTTGTCTTTTTTGAGGCAGGGTTTCAGTATATGGTTCAGGCTGGACTTGAACTTACTTTGTAGCACAGGCTAGCCTTGAACTCAAGGTGATCCTCCTGCCTTAGCTTCTTGAGTTCTGGGAATACAGGTGTGTGCCACCATGTCTGCTGGGATATTGTTATTTTGAGTCTTACTAAGTTGCCTAGGCTATCCTTGAGTATAGTCCATCTGCCTCAGCCTCCTAAAGGGCTCGTGCCACAGTCTCTGGCTTTGTTTTCCTAGTGGTTTTTTGAATAAATTTATGTTGGTTTGGAACCAGTTGGCTTTTCTACATGTGAATAGATCCTAAAAATAAGTAGAGGCTGGGGACATAGTTTGGTGGCAGAGTGTGCTTGCCTAGCACATGTAAAGCTCTAGATTTGATCTCCCACACTGGAAAAAAATTAAGAGAGTTTGATGTTAGGCTTGTTTGAGTACTAAGTCTGTTGTGTGGGGTACCACTGTATCATTCTGGGGTGGAACCAAGGTCCTCATACATGCCAGGCAAGGGCCCTGCTACTCAGCTACACTTACCCCCAGGGTGTATTTGAATGTAGGCTTTTTGATTAGTTACTTGAATTTAATGAATATCTTACGTAGGATGGTTTACTTGATAGTGTATAATGAATGAATAGAAGCGTAGGATCAAGATGAGTTAATTTACTAAATTTCTATTACTTTCAGATTAAGGAAAACAAGAGAAGATGTAAGGCTTTTCTATTCTAGTTTTATTTTCATTTCTTAGTTCTAGAGAATTGTTTTGAACCTTATAGTATAGAAAGTGGTCACTGGATTTTAAAGATTTGCTTGAAGTCCCTGAAAGTTTGAAAGCTAATGAAGGACAATTTCTCCCTTATGTTTTATCTATGCTTTGGTAAAAGGGGACCTCAATAGTGCTATATTGATGGTGCACATGTGCAATGTGAGTTAGTGCATGTACATAAAACAGACCTTGTTTCTGGGTTTCATTATAGCTGGTTAAGTAGCTTTTTGCCTTTGTCTCTGGTCTCTTAAAGCTTTGAGGCTATGTGAAATTCTAGGGACTGGCTTTCCATAGAATCAAACTTTTCAAAAGAGGTCCATAGCAGATATGTCAACTGAATATGATTATTAAGTCCAGTTTAATTCTTTATTTTTAAATTTATTTTGGGGGAGAGTGCTAGGACTCGAACTCAGGACCTTGTGCTTGCCTGGCAAGCACTTGTCCCACTGAGCTAAATTCCCAGACCCCCAGTTTAATTTTTTTTTTAATTTTTATTTTAAAAGGGAGTAAAATTAAACACAACAAAACATAACAGAATGGGACATAAGAAAGCATAAATGGCAAAGCTAAACAACCAGAGATCTTCACTATCTGTCATATTGTCTCTTGTTTTCTTCCAAATGGTTGTCCTTATCTTTGCATATGGAGAGCTCATACTGAATAACATAGCCAATCTTTTCACAAAATGTGTAGTTCACTGGCTCCCACTTGCTAGGCAGGGGGGAGAGGGAGGGGGGACACGGGATGGGGGACAGGATGACATGAGATGTCTGATTCTCAGCCCACACGCAGGCAGGATCACAGTCTCCCCCCAGAGACGGGAAGAGTTCCTTGTTCTCCCGGCACCCCAAGTCAACCTCACGGTGCAGGTCCTGATGCACCAGGGTCTCTCTCCTTCGGGCTGCCGAAAGTCTGCCACACTCTCAGCCACCCCCCCAAGGAAAGGAGGAGTTCCTTGTTCTCCCGGCACCCCGAGTCAAACACACGGTGCAGGTCCCAATGTGCCAGGGTCTCTCCTTCAGGCCACCGAAAGTCTGTCACACTCTCAGCTGTCCCCAGAGAGGGGTGGAGCCGCTTGTTCTCCCGGCACCCCGAGTGAAACACACAGTGCAGGTCCCAAGGCGCCAGGGTCTCTCCCCTACAGGCCCTCTAAAGTCCGCCATACTCACCTGCTATTTCTTTCTGATGAATTGACCATTCCATTTCCAAAGTTCTGAAATGGCCAACAGACCACAGAAAGAATTCTCTTTAGGCTCCTGTTTGAAAGCAGCAGCTACAGCAATCTGCTGGCCTTGCTTCAGGGCCACCAGACCCCCAGTTTAATTCTTTTTAAAAAAAAATTGTTTTGTTTTTGAGACAGGGTTTTGCTATGTATCCCAACCTGCCCTTGAATTCATTATGTAGTCCAGGTTGTCATTAGAACTCATGGGGGTCCTCCTTCCTCAGCCTTCCTCTCCAGTGCTGGGATTACAAATGAGCACTACTGGGCCTGTTTTGTTTGTCTGTTTGTTTTGTTTTGTTTTTAGGACTGGAAATCAAACTCAGAACCTTGTACTTACTTATGCCACTGAGCTATCTACCTGGCTTTTTTTTTTTTTTAAGCTAGAGGGTTTTTTTTGTTTGTTTGTTTTGTTTTATTTTTGGTACCAGGGATTGAACTCACGACTTTGTGTTTGTCAGGCAGGCACTTATGCCTGCTTCGTTAAACCCCTGGCCCCTTAAGCTAGAGTCTTTTTTTTTTTTTTTTTTGATTTTTTTTTTTATAATTTTATTTAAAGAGAAAAAAACAAAACAAAATAAAACAGAATAAAGGGTAGCAACCATACAGTATTCCAAGGAAAAAAGGAAAAGTACAACAATAAAACCTAAGAAATTATTACTTGACTAATTACATAATGACTTCTTGGAAATAGTTGTTCAAATTACAAAGTTAAAATATGTAAAGTAGACATTCAAACAGTGAGACTGTTAACAGTTCTGCTCCACGATCTGACAAAAACAACAATATGGTCATCCATCTTACCCACTCAAATATACATGCAATTATATCAATAGGGTAAAATTAAATACAACAAAACAGAGCAAAGCGGATCAC
>PVJX010026225.1:0-26088 GCA_004027295.1 Dolichotis patagonum | reverse complement strand
TGGTCTATATCCCTTACTGTCTTCCTACAGCACCAGATCCCTTCCCTTCTCCACAAAGTCTATTTCCGTTTCTTACAATCTATCTTTTATTTTAGATTTAAATTATTTATATTTTGTGTTTCTTGCATAAAAGAAACTACAATATTTAACCTTCTGTGTCTGATTTATTTTACTTAGCTTATGGTCTCAAGGTGCATGCCTTTTCCTATGAGTGACTCAAATTTATTCTTCTTTATGGCTTAGTTACTCTATTGTGTATCTGTCTCATGTTTTCTTTATCATACGTCTCTTGATGGGCATGCAGGCTGCTTCCAGGATTTACCTGTTATAAGTTGTCCTCTTCAAAACATGGATATGCATTTATCACTGTAATATAAATGAACAGTTCATACTTTACAGGTTAATGAAACAATTGCTTGAAAATAATTTCTTAAATACTGTTTTGTCATTCTCTGTTCATCTCTAAGATTCTTCATGCCTTGCAGGCTGAGGTACCAATAACCTTAATCAAGATTGTTTATAGAGAGAACAGTCTTAAAAGATAGAGGTAATGTTGCAGGCTGGAGAAAATGACAGGTTTTTTTACCTTCAAATACTACAGATAACCTCTGTTTCCAAACCAGACAAGTTTGTTTAATGCTGTTTTACATCAGGCCTACTTAAACTTGGAGTTCCTTTCCTGTAACACAACCTGGATCATCTGGCCTCACCCATTGTGCTGTGAGAGCTGAGGTTTCAAAGACCAGAATAAAACATAATACTCTTGATGCTGCTATTGTTGTAATAAAGTGTCCCTTATCACTTGCTCAGGTGTCCTATCCATTGGTCAACCACTGTGAAACTGTAGAATGTTTACTTTTTCATTGCATATGGAATGAAAAGTGATTCTCTTCAGTTTTTATGTTCTGTTTTCAGGTAAAGGTTTCTTCTCTATTTTTGTTATTAAGTTTATCGGTACATTTTAGATATACTAATGATCACATTTATCACAGGGAATTTGTTCTGTACATGTATATCCTGGTTCTTCTTTTGATTTCAATCCCCTCCTCGCCCTGCAACCCTTCTTCCCCTCCTTATTTATAAAGATTTATTTCCATTTTAACCTTGTTTTGCTTTTTTCTTTTCCCTTCCTTCCTTTCCTCCCAAGCTTACCTACTCCCCTTTTCTTTTGAGCAATTTCTTCCTTTTTCACAATATCTATTATATTCTTTAGTTCTATTTCTCACACCAAAGAAACAATGTGATATTTACACATGTGCTTGGTTTATCTCACTTACGAATATGATCTAAATGTGCATTCATTTATCTAGGAAGGTCTCATATTTGTCTTTCCTAATGGCAGAGTAGTACTTCACTGTACAAAAAAAATGCATCTTTTTAAATCCATTTCTTGGTTGATGGGTATTTGAGTTATTGCCAAGATTTAGCTATTACAGGCTGTGGTGCTATCAACATGGGTGTGCATATATTGCTGTGGTACGATGTTTTCAATTTTTCTGGAAAATAATCTGCAGCAAATTACTTGGTCAAATGGGACCTTTAGTCCTAGTTTTTTCAAGAATCTCTACACTTATTTCTACAATGGTTGCACTAGTATACACTTCCACTAACAGTGAAGAAGAGTTCCTTTATACCCACAGCCCCTCCTACATTTGTTATAGTTAATTTCTCAATAATTTCCATTCCTTCAGGAATGGAGGTGGAATCTCAGTGTTGTTTTAATTTGCATCTCCCAAATGATCAGTGATAGTAAACATTTTTTCATACATTTGTTTCTCATTTGTATTTCTTCCTCTGAGAAATGAGTATTCATCTCAGATGCCCATTTTTGGGTTGGGTTTTTAAATTTGGACATCTAATTTTTAAAAATTCTTTATTTGCTTTTGATATTAGTTCTTTGTCTGAGGGACAAATGTCTAAAAATTCTTCCCATTCTATGGGTTGTCTCTTCACCGTGTTGATAATTTCTTTCTTTCTTTCTTTCTTTCTTTCTTTCTTTCTTTCTCTTTCTTTCTTTCTTTCTTTCTCTCTCTCTTTCTTTTCTTTCTTTCTTTCTTTCTCTCTCTCTTTCTTTTCTTTCTTTCTTCTTTCTTTCTTTCTTTCTTTTCTTTCTTTCTTTCTTTCTTTCTTTCTTTCTTTCTTTCTTTCTTTCTTTCTTTCTTTCTTTCTTTCTTTCTTCTTTTTCTTCTTTTGTACCAAGGATTGAAATCATGATCTCACACTTGCCAGGCAGGTACTGTGCTGCTGAGCTATATCTCTGACCCAATAATTTCTTTTGGTGTGCAAAAGATTTTTAAAAGGATGAGATTCCACTTGTTGATTCTTTGTAGTATTTCCTGTGCAATTGGGCTTTTGTTCACAAAATCTTTGCCTTTACCTGTATCTTCAAGTATTCTACTTATTTTCTCTTCTAGTAGATTTAGTGCTTCTGTTTCAATGTTTAGATTGTGAACCAATTTTTTTTAGCTTAGTGCATGATGAGAGACACAGGTCTAGTTTCACTGTTGGCATGTGGAAAGCCAGGTTTTCCAGACATTTATTAAACAGGCTTTCTTCCAGTGAAGGTGTTTGACCCTTTGCAGAAATAAGGCATTTGAGTGTGTTTGGAGTTGTTTTTGCATCTTTTAATCTGTTCCACTGATCCTCAGGTCCTGTGTGTGTGTGTGTGTGTGTGTGTGTGAGTTCCAGGCTATGTTTATTAGAGTAGCTTTGAAGTATAATTTCAAGTCAGGAATTGTGATGCTCCCTGCCTTGCCTTTGTTGTCTAGGATTGTCTTTGCTCTTCTAGGTCTCTTCTGGTTCCAAATGGATTTTAGGAATGTTTTCCCCAGTTCTGTGAGGTATGGTAATGGCATTTTGATTGGGATTGCATTAAATCTGTATAAACATTTATGGTATATGGCCATTTTTAGTATGTTGGTTCTTCTTACCCATGAGCAAAGGATATATCTTCCATTTTCTTATTTCCTCTTTGATATTCTTTTTCAGATTACTTACCTTGTTAGATTGATTCCTAAGTATTTCTTTTTTTTATTCTATTGTCAAGAATGTTGTTTTCTAGTTTTTCAGTGTGCTTGTTATTTTTGTATAGGAATGCTATTGATTTTTGAATATTGCATATTGTATCCAACTGTGCTACTTGATTTGGTTATTAAATCTACAAATATTTTGGTGGAGTTTTTGAGGTCATACATGTAGAGTATCATGTCATTTGCAAGAAATGATAATTTAACTTCTTCCTTTCCCATCATCGTTTATTTGTTTTTCCCATCTAAATGTTCTGGCTAGTGTTTCCAGAATTATATTAAATAGGGGTGGTGATAGTGGATAGTGTTGTTTTGTTCCTGATATCAGAATGAAAGCTTTCAGTAATTTGCCGTTTAGTATGAAGTTTGGTATTGGTTTGTCATAGATGGCTTTTATCAGTTTGAGGTAAAGATTAACTATTCTTATTTTCTGTAGGGTGTTTTTTTTGGTCATGAATTAGTGTTGGACTTCATCAAATGCTTTTTTTTGTAACTATTGAGATGATCATGTGATTAGTGTCTTTGGCTCTGTTGATATGCTGTACTTTATTTATTGATTTGCAAATGTTGAGTAATCCCTTCATCTTTGGGATGAATCCTATTTGGAAAAGGTGAAAAATGATGATTTGCTGCAGTCTGTTTGCCACTATCTCATTGAGAATTTTTGTCTGTATGTTCATTAGAGAGATTGGTCTTCAGTTCTCCTTTTTGAATGGATATGTCTCTGGTTTTGGTATCAGGATAATACTTGCTTCCAGGGATTACTTTGGGAGTATTGATTTCATTTCAACTTCATTCAAGAGTTTCATCTGTAGTGGCATTAAATCTTCTCTAAATTTATTGTAGAATTCAGCAGTGAATCTATTAGGACTGGGTATTTCATTGTTGGTAAGCTTTTAATTACATTTCAAATTTCACTGACTATTATTGGGTTATTTAGAATTTTTCTATCTTCTTCATTCAGTTTAGCAACATCTATGGACCTATCCATTACTTCTGTGTTTTCCATCTTATTAGAGTACAGGTTCTCAAAGTAGGTGTAGTGGATTAACTAATGGTCAATTTGTAATACCCAGCTGATCTGAATCAGCTTGGTATTGGGTGTGGAAGGCCCATCTGAGCATTGTAGCCAATGACATAAAAAGAGAACTGGAGGGGAAGATGATGTACTACTGATTCTCCTGGAGAAGACTGTCGTGCTGGTTTTCCTGAGATGAACTCAGCTGTTCTCATCATTACAGAAGCTCAGGATCCTCACTATCATTAAGGATGGCTGCAGTTCTTTTCAGGGATCTCCGGTTCTTACCTGGAGCATCATGTCCTGGCTCCAGTGTAGATTGTGTAGCCTGCTGGCACAGATCCCTCATCCCACTGGTATAGGCTCTTCACTCCACTGGCACAGACTTTCTAGCTTTTACCACTGACCTTTGGGCCTTCCCATGCAGATCTTGATACAGACTTGTATGAGACAATGTTATGGGCTCTTGGCCCCTAGTTGGACTCATGGAGGACATTGTCATACACTCTAGGTCTTCACTGAACTCATGCAGGATGTTGCCTTGGGATCCACATCCTCAGCTAGATTCTTTTGTTCTCTAACGTGTGAACAGTTCTCTGTACCCTTTTGCATTTGACTTTTTGGATGACTATTATAAAATAACCCATACATTGTGGGTCCTGTATGAAACTTTTTCCTCTGTAAATCTTGACTATGATAGTAGGTATTGACCATCTTCTGGATTTCCACAAGATCATTGTAATTTCACCCTTTTCATTTTAATTGCATGAATTTGAATCTTTTCTTTCCTCTTTTTGATCAGGTTGGTTAAGGGCTTATTAATTTTATTTAGTTTTTCAAAGACTCTCTGCTTCATTGATTCTTTGTATTGTTTTCTCAGTCTCAATTGAGTTAATTTCTGCTCTTATCTTTATAATTTTCTCCTTTATATGAGCTTTGAGTTTTATTTGTTCTTCTCTTTCTAGAAGCTTGAGGTTCAACGTTAGGTTGTTTATTTGAGCTCATTCTGCTTTGTTGATGTGACAATTCACCTGTTATGACTGCTTTCATTGTGTTCCATAAATTCTGGTTTGTTGTATTTGGATTATCATCTAATTGTAGATACTGTTTAATTTCTTCTTTAATTTTATCTGTGACTCATTGGTTATTCAGGAGGGCTTTATTTAACTCCATATGTTTATGTAGGTTGTTTGGGGTTTCTTGGCATTGATTTCCAGTTTCATTGCTCTATGTTCAGATGAGATGCATGGGATAATTTCACTTCCTTTGCATTTACTTAAGCATGTTCTTTGTTTTTTTTATTTTATTTAAAGAAAAGAAAGAAAAACAAAACAGAATAAAGGGTAGCAACAATACAGAATTCCAAGGAAAAAGGGAAAAGAACAACAACAAAAAAACCTAAGAGATTATTACATGACAAATTACATACTGACTTCTTGGAAATAGTTGTTCAAATTATAAAGTTAAAACATGTAAAGTAAACATTCAATACGTAAGCATATTCTATGGCTAGTACGTGGTCTGTTTTTGAGACTGTCACATATGCAGCTGAGAAGAATGTGCATTCCAGTGTCATGTGCTAGAACACTCTTTAGCATAGTCTACTAAGTCCTTTGTTCACAGGTTTGTTTTAGTTCTGATATTTCTTTGTTAATTTTTTTGCCTAGTTGATCTGTCTATTTGTGACAGTGGCATATTAAGATCCTTTATTACAACTGCGCTACTGTTTACATGATTTTAATATATGTTAATATTTATTTTATGCAGTTGTGTGCATCAGTATTTGGTGCATATATATTTAGGATTGTTATATCTTCTTCTTGGAATTTTTTTCTTTAATAAGTGTGTGTATAGTGACTTTCTTCTTCTCTTCTGATCAGTTTTGACTTGAAAATTCATGTTGTCTGCAAATAGAATTGCTACCCTGCTTTTTTCTGGTTTCCTGTCATGTGGAATATTGCTTTTCATTGTTTCACTTTCAGTCTATGACTTTATTTTTTAGTTAAATGTGTGTTTTACATGCAGTCTATTGTTGGATCTTGTTCCTTGATCCAGTCTGCCAGTCTATTTTGATTGGTGCAATGAGACTATTTACACTGATTTTATAACTGATATGTATTGGTTTAGTCTTCTTATATTATTTGCCTGTTGTCAATACCCTGTCTTTCCCCTCTGTTCAATTGCTTGCTCTGCCTGGTTGGTTTTATCTATTGGTGTTGAATTATGGTCTTTTTTATCTCCTTGTAGGTTTGGTGGTCATGAATTTCTTCAGTTGTTCTTTGTTATTGCAGTATATTATTTCTTCATTAATTCTAAAAGAGAGTTTTTCAAGGTACACCAATCTGTGTTAAAGGTTGTTTCCTTTAGGGTTTGAAATATTTCACTCCAAGCTCTCCTTGGCTTGGTAGTTTGTATTGTCTACTGTGATTCTAATGGATTTTCCATTTTAGGTGATTTGTTCATTTCTCTAATCACTTTTAATATTTTGTTTTCATCCTGAATTTGTGAAATATTATTATACGGTGTAGCTTTATTTTGATCATGACTATTTGGAGTTCTATGTGCTTTTGTTTTATTTTATATGTTGGTTCTTGTAGATTTCTTGTGGTATATAGCTTTGTCACTGATGTTGTGGCTTTCCTAGAAAATATCTATTCCTCAGAGATGTATTCTAAGTATAAGTGGTTCCTGGTCTTTGTGTCTATCCCAAGAACCTACCTTCCCAATTTATTAAGGATGTGAGGTTACTGTCTAGTTGGCTTTGCTTTCTGTCCTTTCATACTGGACCATGATGATGGTTATTACCCTAAGCAATTACAGTGTTGTCACATGAAGGAGAAAAACTGATTACAACTTGTATAACATCCTGGCTAGAGTAGTACAATTAGCAAATAACAATAACTTCTAGCTCAACCCAGCAATTGACTAACTGTGGCAACTATTAATTTGGTACCATTCATCACAGGAGCACGTTCTATAATGAAATATAAGCATAGTTATATAATGAAATTCAACATATTTCAGCAACTTGTTTGCAATGAGTTTCCTTGGTAGATTGATTTTACCTACTGGTTCCACAGAGCCCTTCTGAAATGGTGTTTCATCACTGCTGGGTCACTGCTGCTGGGGCTGGTGCTGCTGGGCTATGCTGGGGCTGCTCCTGCCAGTACCTCCTAAACATTTTTTTTAAACAGAGAGTTCTAATAATATATAATGATACGTAGTAAGAAGCATTCCACTGTAAAAGTTACACTTTGGAAAATAAACTAACCACAAGGCCTAGGTGGGACAAGAAATTCCTACATGCTCTGGCCTGAAATGTAGGATAACTAAAGTAAGAAAAGAGGAAAGGTTATGAAAAAGACTCATTCAAAAAAAGAGAGAAGTCCCACTTGAGAAATATATGAATACTTTTTAAAGAAGCAGGTAATTTTCACTTGCATTTTATAAAAAATGTATTACTTTTAGACCATCTAGGGAAATTGCCACTTCTTTGCTATAAATATTTTTATTTACTCAATAAATGTTGAACCTCAACAGTGTCATTAAATTTGGT
Organism: Dolichotis patagonum; assembly: GCA_004027295.1. Classification (NCBI taxonomy): domain Eukaryota; kingdom Metazoa; phylum Chordata; class Mammalia; order Rodentia; family Caviidae; genus Dolichotis; species Dolichotis patagonum. The sequence continues at coordinate 18,488 of PVJX010026225.1, read as the reverse complement.
ACCAAGTTATCGGTACTGGGCACCAGATTAAGTTTCTTGTGGTAAAATGAGAGAAGATAAATAAGTAAGGAAAACTCAAATAAGGGAAATGAAGGTGGTAAAAACTCCTGGGGTAAAGGATAAAGAAGTTTCTTATTTAAAGCATACAAAGTCTTCCTTGATCATAGGGAGAAAATGGAAATTTTATAGGGCATCTGAAGGATATAAATGAATCCCTGCACCCCAATTCAGAACACATGATGACATCCTGGTATGTAAAGATCTCGATCCATTTGAAACTGATGAAAGGGTCAAGAAGCTGTGTAGTTTAAAATAAGATAGAGCAACAATAGAGAATTCAGAAGTTCAACTTCAACTAGTTAAATTTAGAGACCTTGAAAAGACATCAACTGGAGAAATTTGGTAGGAAATTAATGATACTAAACTGTATGCGCAATGGTCTGTTGATCTGGAGGTAAGAAATTATGACACAAGTACATAAGGATTCCTGGGGAAGTAGCAGATATTGTAGGGTCTGTGAAACTTCCTAATTTAGTCATAATCAAAAGAGAATTAGTGATAAAGCTGTATTTCAGAGATGAAAAGAAGCCTGAAAGAATAGTATTACCCACCTACAGAGAGAGCAGTGTTTCAGGAAAAGTGTGTGCTCTTCAGTGTCAAATATAAAGGGAGATAGAAAGGTGCTTGTGGGCAAATGTTGCTCTGACTTGCTTGACATCTACTATATTATTTTGTGTAGTAGAGATAGTCTTGATACATAAGGGAATTCTCATAATTCTGTGCAGAGGGATTTCTGGATGTGACATGACTTTTCTAGTTTTGTGTTTTCCTAGTGACATGGATTTTAAGTTAAGCTGAGTGAGAAAGAGAGAGCATGAAGAAACACATCCTTGCTTCCTGTGTAAACATAGCAGATACAGTGAAGTTTTAGTGGTTAAACTTCTAGCAACCTTTTCCTGATGACTTCAGTGACTGCATTCAAAGTATCACCTTAACACTTTAAAAAGAGCAAGGCAGCTTTCTGTTTCATGTATTTCATCTAATGAAACAATACCTTGAGTTTAATAGCTAGCACCGTTGATTCTTGAGTCTTCAACTTCCCCATTGTAAAACAGAAAAAGGTTTTGGGTTTATTCTATTCTGTGGTATTTTTGAAGTACTAATTCTAAGATATGTAATTCCTTACAAATGCCTATGAGTTAAAAAAAATGACTGTGTTTTTTAAATTGTACCCTGTCTGATTTAATATTTGGTGAGTTAGGCTTTCAAGGTCTGGGAATCAGCTGATGTGCCGTGTGAAGTAGGTTAATGATGGCAAATCTTGGTACCAAATTTAGTGAATGTACTGGTTATAATGACAGAACAAGTGCGAGAATTACTTCTTTTATAGAGATTTTTGCTAGTATACGATGAATCATGTTTCTCTAAGATTGAAATAGATAAAAAGTATACGAAGATGCTATTTGGTCTCTTCAATGAGTCAAACTTAAAGTCTGTAAAAAAAGAAGACTGATCTAAGTTTCACAGGAGATTTACATATCCAGGGTAATTAATGGATATTTGAATATTCTTGGAGAAAAGTCTTGCAATGATATATTTTTAAATGAGTATATTCTAAAAGTCTTCTTCTACTTGCAGCTGTTTACCAGTAGAGTCAAGTACTGAATAAGGAAAATAGGCAGATCTTTCAGGATTGTGGAATATTGGGTCTGAATTAGTACTATTATATAAAGTCAGATTTTCATTTGTCAGAGTAGACTTGTCTTAGTGACTTCCCTCATCACTGGGACAAAATACTCAATACCACAATTGAAAGGAGGAGGAGTTTATTTTGGCTCACAATTTGGGGAGGTTCCATAGTTGGCTGACTCTAAGGCAGAACTGCTTGGTAGCATGGCCTGATCATCTCACAAAATCCAGGAAACACAGAAAGCAAGGAGAAGCTGGGGAGTGAGACAGACTCTTCCAGGTTACACCTCAGTGCCTGTTTTCTTCTGATTAGATACCATCTCTAAGAACAAATCAGATTTAAATCATTGTAATCCCATTACCTTCCAAAATCCTTGCCTATAAATGCATGAAATTCTTGGGGGACATCTAGATATAAACCATAATAAGAGGCACATGGGATCAAAATGAAAAATAGGATTTTGCTCTCTCTCACAATTGTGGATCTGTAGCAGTACCTGGTGGTTACTTTTGTAGTCCTAAAATTGAAATAAGTACAGATAAGGATCAACATGCTGGGTGTGATGACTCACATCTATAATTTCAACACTTGAGAGGTGGCTGTGAGTTTGAAGCTGGCCTGGGCATGAGTTCAAGGCCAGCCTGGACTCCATAGCAAAACCCTGCCTCCAAAAGGCAAAATAATAATAATGATGATAATAATAATAAACAAAGCCTCACACTGATTTCCTGACTGCTAGGGTAAAAATCATAATCTAATCAGTTTTCAAAAGCTGCACTTCTGAGTACTAAGACTTTTGGGAACATGTTAGATCTCAGCTATATCATCTACCTTCAAAACACTACAGAGACAGCTTCATGAAGGCAGCTGTGATTCATATATAACATAAAATATGAGTTAATTTAGATACATTCACAAAATAGCATTTAATACTAGTCATTAAACTATATTAGTTTTAGTAAGAAATAATATTTAAATAAGCAAAGAATTAATTGTGATTATATTTTAATCAGTAATTTTATGTTGCATGATGATTTAGTTATAAATATATTCATTTAAGTCACAGTGTAGTTTGGCTTCATTCTTTCAGGAGAATCCATACTACAGAGACTATTATCATATCTCTGTAGTTTTTTTGGAACTACATGGATTTGAGAAGCCAGTGCTTTTTTGAGTAGGGTATGACAGAAATCAAAAAGGTCTGCAATCATCTTAGTGTCACAGTAGTCAGTATTTAAGGTTCCTGGAAAATAATTCCTATAACAAACAAAATCAGACCATATAAAAGGAGCAACAATTTCAACCACTAAATAGCACTACTGAAAGTTCTGGAACATGGTATAATCATCCTAATAGACACTGGCAGGTAGAAATATAAATATGCCAATTAAGAAAATTTTAATTTAAAAACGACAGTCCAGAAAATAATGTAGTTCTTCAATAGTATCACTCTTATTACATTATTTTACCTGTGTTAAAATGCATTTAAAAATTTCCAACACTCATAAACTCACATAGCTATAGAACAAAAAGAGAAGCACATGCAAAAAAAAAAAAAAAGAAGTAAAAGAACACAGAAGTGAAACCAACCAACAGTAGCTGGCTGGGTAAAGAAGAAGGGAGTTTGTAATGAGCCCTGTGATGCTTCTACAGTCATCTTTTTTTTTTTTTTTTTTTAGTCTGGGCAGCAGGATCTAGCCTACACTCGTGTCAGGGTTTATATGGAATGTTTGAGTTTCAGTGAATACAAATCTCAGTGAAAATCATGATGATAGTCAAAAAATGAACTCTTTCTTCAATTCTAGGCAACATACTGAAAAATCTCATCGTAAGTGCTTGAAAAGGACAGAGTTTTTGTCCCCCCTCTGCTAAATGGGAAGGTTTTTTTCTTCTTTCCTCTTATATAGCTTATAATACTATACAATTTTCAAACTTAAAAAGATTTCTCTTTCATTTTTAGCAAGCTTACTTTATCTGGGGGTTAAGAATAGCTCCCTAATGGTGTCAGTGTGGAAGGAGAGAAAGACTTTCTCAGAGGAAGTAGCTAGTCTGCTGCTGTCTGGGCAAAGCACGATGTAAAGAGAGTGGGACCATCCAGAACCCTCCTCCTCTGTCTCTTGCTTCTTCCCCCACATACAGCTGCTTTTCCCTCAAACTGTGGCTTGAGACAGAGAGAAAGAATTGGACCTGACAGAGCATGTGACAAAAGCTCTATGGAAAAGTACCTTTACTACAATACTAGCTCTGTAGCTCACAGCTAATTAATCCCACAATGGAATGTGACTGGGCTAGTTGTATTTTGAACGTCCTCATGTGGCTTCCCTTGACGGGACTTGCCACCAAGGGTTTTAAGCTTTCACTCTATTTAATATTCATGTCTAAAGAAGCAAAGTGTCTTGGGATATTAAGAATTTTTAAAAAATTGGTCCTTTAGGTTTAGATTATAATGGAAAATTCAACAGCTATAGCTGCTGGAGACAAAAGGTGAACAATTCACATTCTGGAAGTAAACTATCAACTATAAGCTGAATAGGAAAAGACACAATTACTGGACAGTGAAGTGACAGCCTTTACAACTGAGTGGCTGAGGAGAGGATACCTGCAAGAAGTTAATATCCCATATGATGTGATTCTGGAGAGCAAAGTTCTTTGCAAGAGAAACCACATGTCAGAAAGAGATTTAGTTAGGATGGAGGGAGCAGAATTAGACTTTTAAAATTTTATAATACTTTACTTAGTGAAACATTGACCTTTTATATATAAAGCTCATTTTCTATTGGGTGTTTGTATCATATTTAATATATGGGAAACAAGCTTTAAATTACCCAGGAATTTTCCTTATTGATATTGTATGTGTGCTGCCAATATTGTTCTGTCTTTGTGCTTGGTTGGTATAGCATGAGACACATACAGCTGAAGAGAGATACAGGGTCTTGTCTGATGCTCTTCCTGAAGCAGCTCAAGTTTACATTCATGATGATCTTTACCAACATGAAATATTAGAAGAACTCCTAGTATGGCTGAGGGTTAAAGGTTAGGAACCAGCATTACACAACCCAGAATGAGAATATGGATGCTTCTCTACTCTTTTATTTTAGGGGAAAAGTTGGAAAAAAAAATTTTATCTCAATTTTTCTTTCTTCTTTTTCTTTCTTTCTTTCTTTCTTTTCTTTCTTTGCTTTCTTTCTTCCTTCCTTCCTTCCTTCCTTCCTTCCTTCCTTCCTTCCTTCCTTCCTTCCTTTCTTCCTTTCTTCCTTTCTTCCTACCATATTCTACATTTGCATTCTCCATGCTTTTCTCCTTAGTAATGTCCACTAATCCAAAGGCATCAACTTGTATTATGGTGTTCTATATTATCATACTTAGTCCACAGAGCAGCTTAAATATTATTGTTTCTTTATTTAATGGATGAGAAAACTTGGAGGAAAGCAGTATTTTAAAACAATAAATATTAAGGGACATTGAGAGTGTATAATCTATATTGTTTTGTCATTGTTGTTATTTTTCAAATTCCATGTTCTTTTTATTATGATGTAGTGCCTGAATTTGTTGTTTAGAATTGTAGAAAAAGATTTGTTCCACTAAGATGAATTCTAGCCCCACAAAAGTCTACTTTGTCTTTATCTCAGGATGATTCAACCCAGCCATAAAGGCATCTGACTACACATTATGAAAGTCAAACATTTCTTTGTCTTGTTATATTAAGATTTCTTGGTGGCCCAGCTCCGCTCCCTGGGTAAGAACCTACAGCAGACTCAGTAGCAGGCTGCGGCCCGTAGTGTAGACACCGCTTGGTGGGGACTCAGGCACCTGGACCGGTTCACTGTGCTGCCCTGAGTGTAGATGCCTACAGCAGGGCCTGATGTTGTGTTGCCTGGGAAGAAAAGACGCGAAGGGAATGAAGAGCCCCTGAGACCTGCCCTCCTGACTGGCTCCGGACCAGAAGTCCGCACTGTGCGGTGATCACTGGACCACCCAAGAATTGAAAGCAGTCACCTTTTGGATCATGCATCTACAGTGGCTGCAGATAAGAAAAGGTTATTAAGCTGATGCCAGGAATTAGCAGCTGCTTTTCCACCAGCTACAAAGATGCTGAAAGATGCTTCGCAAGAATTTAGCATGTGAAGCTTTCTGACTTTCAGCTGCTCTTAGAAATGCAGATAAGGAAGATGAAGGATATGGGAGAACAGTTGTATGCTACACAAATGAATGGCGGACATAACTCCTTGACCACGTCACCCAAACAGCCTAATTCTAGTAGAGCTACGCGACCAGACAGACAAGAAGCACAAAGCCTCCTGCTCAGAGGCAGAGGCTGCCTTGACGACCATTGCCACGTGTGTGAAGTGCAAAAGTGTTCACAAAATTCCTCTGCAGGATCTGAAGAAAGATACCAGGCAAAGCCAAAAGGAAGACAAATGTGTCTGTCTCGAATGCAGCATTCACATGTCTCCTCCTCGTTTTCATTTCATGAACAATAATCGCAGTGCTGCTCATGTCGGAAATAATACTGAAACCATCCCAAGTCTCATCAACAAATTTAAGGTAAGCAACCTTAGGCTGGGCAAATATTACTGTGACAAATGTCGCTTTTCTACAAGAGACCCATTGCAGTACAAAAAGCACACACTTCAGCACGAAGAGATTAAATTCATTTGTTCTCAGGGCAGCTACATTTCATATACCAAAGGAGAGTTTCAGAGGCATTTGGTGAAGCATACAGGCATATTCCCTTACCAGTGTGAGTACTGAGACCATGGTGCTATTAGAAATGATTACATTATGAAGCATCGGAAGCGAGTACATGAGAAGCCAGGTGCAAAACGGCCACTCAAGACTGTGGGCAAGCTAGAGCCTAAAAGAATAAGTGTTTCGAGACACAAGGTGGAACTTTTAAAGGCTCTCAGCCCCAGGACTACATTTCAAAATAAGCTGTCTGGTCAGCTTTCAAGGTTCTCCCTCCAAGGAAACAAAAATAAAATGCAAAGCATCATGCTGTTGCCCGAATCGAAGGAGTACCAAAAAGATGTTGTGTGCATTCCAAATAAAATTACCCTCCCCAAGCCTAGCCAGGTCTGTCTGTCTGAGCACAAAAGCATCGAGGTAGAAGTGTTGTCCCCTGCCAAGGAACCCATCCAGCCAGGCATGCCATTGACAGTGGAGGCCCCGTCAGAGCTCATTGTCCCAGCCAACGGTTTAGCCCAGTTAATGGATGTGAAGTTTGTCAACAGCACACAGCAGCTTGTTCTGAAATTGTTTCCACTGGAAGAAAATAATCGCCTGGAAGCTGACCAGGGTGACTGAGGTAGTTCTAAGCAGATGACTAAAGAGAAGGCTTCAAATGAACAAGAAAAAATACTTAGTGCAGAGAAAACTAAGTCGCTAACCATTGAAGGGAACGTTGGGAAACTTTTAGGCATTGATAGCCTCTAATCTTCAGTTCAGAAGCAACTTAAAAATGTGAAATGGGTAAAGTCTTATGATTTTTTCATGTCAAACTCTGGTGTGTGCAATTATAGAGAATCCTTTTTTCATTCCCATATGGTTGAGGATTTGCAGAGGAAAACAGTTTGTACACATACAGAACCACTTTTCCTTCTCTTGCCTTAAAAGCCCATTCTCTACCATCGGTAGTAAGAAACAGTGTTTTCTGTGGACTGGGACCTGCATCAAACCCTTTTCTGTGTAAAGCTGCTGCTGCTTTTGCTGAAGATGGAAGAAATTTATGCAGTGACTTGCGGCAGTCCCTCCCTCTTACCGTATGGCCTGCAGCTATTTCCTTTTCTGGAGAAAAGGGTGTATTATCCTCAAGTTAAAATGACTTTGAACCTAGAAGTAACATTAGTATTCCTGTAAAGATGGTTTCATCTACTAGAAAGCTGGAAGATAACCAGACAGAACAAAACAAGGTAGTTTCAAATGTAAGTCAGATTTCCTCTTCACTTAGAAGTGAGTATTTACACATAAACATAACTGGAGAAGAAAGGACCAAGTCTTACCAACTTAGGGAAAAGCCTGTAGAATTGAAGCATTCGGAAAGGACTCAGGACACTTTCAATGGCCCAGTCATCTCATCAGTATTTTCTCCGCTCGGGATCTGAAAATGTGCCAGAAGGTATTAAGTGGAATAGTTCAACATCTAAAATAATGTCAATCGAGCTCTTGCACAGAAAGATAGCTCAGTTAATGGCATCCTGTGGCAAACCTTCCTCTTTGTCTACAAATGGTGCACATCGTCCTTCCATAAGAAAGGCAGCAAGGGTCATGTCAAAGGCAACCTCTGAGTGTATTCAAGAAATTAATGCATCGCTTTCTGGCCCGGTCCTTCCATAGGTCCTCTCCGGAAGCCTCAGGATGAGGTTGCTGTTATTGGCAAAGGACAGCTGACACCTCAGGAGATCTATCCACACTTCACTAAGGTCGGGGATGGGAGACCTGAAAGCAGAGGGACCAGAAAGGCCCCTGTGGCTACTCCAGTGCTGACCCCGGAGGGGGCTGTGCTGGGAGCTCTCAACTCCTTGGAGGATGCTCGCGTCATAGAGGCCACTTGTGATGTGCCTGCCACCTTTCCTTGCAGTGAAGCTCAGTTACCAAAACCAGTCCAGGTCGGTGCTGTGAAACAGTAAAACTCAGACACACAGCCTTTGATGAGCAAAAGTGGCCCAATAGACATGTCCTGGAATCTTGAGACATCTGTGCGGCCTACACCAAGAAGAGAGGATGCCCCCTGTAGCAGCCCTAAGAAAACTGGCCCCACGTATGGGCAACACAGGAGGCTGCCCTCCAGAAGTCTTCCTGGGAGCAGGAATAAAACCAAGCAGGTAAACTCATCCAAGAAGAAGAGCAAGATTCAGGCTGAATCCAGCCGCTGCCTCAAGGATCCTTCCGTTTTTCAGGTCGCAAGACAACTTCACCTAGTAGTGGTTAAACCCGACCAGTTGATTAAATGTCCCAGTCGGAACCAGCCAGTCCTCGTGCTAAATCATCCCGATGTGGACTCTCCAGAAGTGACTAACATAATAAGGGTCATCCACAAGTACAAAGGCAATGTCCTGAAAGTGGTTTTGTCAGAGAGGACTAGGTGCCAGCTGGCATCACCTCCGACTCAACTACCAGCACACGGAGGAAGCCAACCGGATGAAGAGGCAGATGATACTGAAGATGAAACTGAAAAAAGTCCACAGAAACAATTACCAGGGAGTGGATTCCTTGCCTGATGACTCCTCCCAATGCATATTTTAATGCTGGTTTTGTGGGTGGCTTTACAAAGACCAGGAAGAGTGGATGAGTCACAGCCAGCCACATTTGATTAAGGCCACTACAGATTGGGATGTTCTTTCTTCCAAGGGCAAATGAGTAAAAGTTGGGCATTTGAAGCAAGTTGTATTTCATTTGTTTGGGGTTTCTCCCTCCCAGATTGAGCAGGAGAAACCCAGACTGCAGGAAGGAGGATTATTAATTCTTCAGTATCCCTGTAGGAATATCGAGAGCCTTAGCCTGAGCTGGGGGCTGGATCTTCAGAGGTATTAGAAGCCCCTGGAATTGTCCACACAAGTGGATGCAGTTCTCTAGAGGAAGGATGTGAAATTTAGCAGATTTTCAGTGGGATCAGAGACCTTTGTTTGTTTAGTGCCCATGATTCTGAGTACATAGGAACCTTTCACCATCCATTCAGAGGGGCAGATTTAGAACACTTATACACGCTCCTCCTTTACATGCCAAAGAAGAATTAAGCTTACGTTTTGGTGTGTGCATACACTTGTTTTTGCTTTAGGTCTTCTGGAATGTCTGTTACATAGTGGAAATTACATTTTCTACATCATTATCTTAAATTTGGTTGTAAAAAAAGGCCATCTTTTTCAATCCCTCTCCGTCTGGTAATACTCTTTGTCTATGAAGCACTGAATTTTCCCTTTCTTGCTGTTTTAAGGAATAATTCCAAGGATTTGCCTGCATTTACTACTTAAAGAAGTGTTTTAAAAAACCCACATTTTTCAAGTATTTTACTTTTGCATTCTTTTAGAAATCTTGACTTGTTACAACTGGGCAGGGAATATACCTTTAAAAAAAGTTACAGAGGGAAAATACCTAAAAGAAAAATCACCTCTTTGCCTATAACACTCCCACAGCCAGTTTAAATGAAGTAGGCACTTTAAAATGCGAAGGCATAGGTTTCCTACAACACAGATAAACCCTCGGGAAGACAGCTGAGGGCAGGCTTATCAAGCAGGCTGTGAAGAGTCTAACTGGAGTTTGTTTTCACCCAGGGACTCATTCAGAAACTGGGAGGATGGAGCTGTTCTGGGTCCCTGGGGTCCATCTACCCCCTCTTTGCCTGTTTTCTGAATAGGTTCTACTGTGGTATAGGACAGCTTTCCCATCTCTTCTTGATCTTTTCCTTCTGTGCCTTTCAGGTGTGGGGGAGACTTTCCCTCGTGAGGTTACTAGAAATGGGCAGAAAGCCCCTACTGCCTTTGCAAAAGCAGACGCTACCCTGGTTTCCAGTGCCATAACAACCTGCCAGTGATGTAGCATGGCCAGTCACACTTCTGTAGTGCTCGCCTTTTCCGGGAGGACTTCTGCTCCCCTCTCCACCCACTGACCACAGGACTCAATGACCTGCAACACACCTGTGTGCACGTGAGCAGATAGCGAGGCAGGCACAGCTCCAACCTGAAACTGAGTCCTCACGGGGCCAGGTAACTGGGCGCTGACCCTCAGACAGAAAGACTGAAGGCAGAGACACAGATGGGCAGCTCCCCCAGGCCTCCCTGCCCTTCTAGAGGGTACCAATTGGTACTGGGAACTAGAATGGGGAGGAGGTACTGGTGTGCCTGAAGGCACTACCAGTGATTCATAACTAGCTCAGTAATTAGTTGGAGTATTTTTATATTCCAGAAATTATTTATTTTGGAAATAAATTTTTATAATGGTTTGACCTCACTTTTAGATAATGAAAACGCAGTAAGTGATGGGGTATCATTTATATGAACAAACAGGAGTAGAAACCCCTATGGCTTATTTTTGTCACAGCATTTGGTCCTTGGGCATTTTTCTTTGGTGCTTTGTGGCTGGATGGGTGTTTTACCACTGCACTATGTGATGAAGAGCGTTCTGAAGTTTTAGCAGTGTTACAGACTTGTGCCTTCCTGTGTGCCAGAGGTCTAAGATGTGTAGCAGAGAAGAAAAAAAGGCCTGCAATATTTTTCCCTCCTATATCTCACCACTTAGCAGCTTTTTCTTGAATGGCTGATCTGAGAGCTGGCCAGGTCAGAGTATTTAGCATGGGCTTGAAATATTTACACTTCACAGTATCAGCTGTTGTTCAAGTATTACCTGAAACACATCTTGAGTACTGACTCAAGATGAATTACTGAATTGCGTGAGTAGAATATATAGCAAACCTTTTGGGGATTTTCAGGCCTGTAATACTTTTTAAGTAGTTAAAGGTATTTTGGAAGTCAGAAAAATGGGGAAGCAGAAGAGGCTGTCTTCCCCAAATAAAGAGCTTTAGAAAGTAGCTTGTTAACATGTAGATAATGTCATAAATTGAATACATTTCTAACAAAATTACAAGGCGTAGGGCAGATCTGTTGAGTACTTGTGTACTCTGACCTTAATTTTGAAGGATCTCCGGTTATGACACATTGTTAGTAATACTAATAAAATTATTTTAAACTTACTTTTTAAAGTAGGTTTTCTTTCTTTTGTAGGCCAGAAATGAGGTGACCTTGTTATATTTATAACATAGGCAAGTAAAACTTTTTAAAAAATCTACTAAGTGTACTCAATAGATTATATTTTACTCAAAATTTTTTATATGCAGTCCAAAACATTTTGTGAGCCCTTCCTATGGGCAGGGGCTGCTTGATGAACTAAGCTGAACACAGTGTATTACCCCTCTGAAGCTCCGGTCCTCTCTCTTTAGGACTTTGTATCATAAGCCATCCCAGAAAGTGAAGACATCATGCTGCTCAGCCTTTGGGAAACCTTTAGAGTCTGTGAATGTCTATACAAGCAGAAAACAAACCTTTGTAGAACATGTTGACCATTATTATAATTCCTGTGTTGAAGGCTGTGTCTGCTGCTCTGGTTTGTATGCAGATAGAAGTTGGAGTAAATTTTGTTAAATAAAGTAACTGTAAAATAAACAAAAAAAAAAAGAATACTTGAAAATTTTATCTATATTCAGATAGATCTTGAAAATTTTATCTATATTCAAATAGATATTAATAATAAAATAAGTCATGTCTTAGTTACTTTTCACTAGTAACTAAGCTGAGAAAAATACCTGATGCCGAAAGTTGGGAAAGGAAAGGTTTATTTCTTACAGTTTTTGGAGGTTTCAATCCATACTCAGTTGGCTCCAAGGCAGGGTGGCATGGCGGGGCCGCAGTTTATGGCGGCTGCAAACCGAAAGTGGAAACCGGCAAGAGAGAGACACACCTTCTTCCTGCCATTACATCACATCCTGGCTCCACCCCCTAGGAGAGTATAGCACTGACACCATCAATCCAAGCGCTAGACAACGAACAAATCACCAATGTACAATGCAAATACATGAGGCCTGGGGGCCACCGACATAAACCATGACATTCCACCCCTGGCCCCCAAAGACTCATGTACAACCTTTATACAAAAGACATTTAGTCCATCTCCAAAAGTTGCCAAAGTCCTAACATTTTCAGAGTTGCTGAGAAGCCCAAGTCCCAAGTCTCCTCCAATATCTATGGCAAACTCTTAACTGTAACCCCCTGTACAAGTGAAACAAGGTTAAACATTTCTGAAATGCAAAGTCACAAAATAAACAGTACCATTCCTAAAGTTACAAATGGGGGAATATAAAGTATTGGAAACAGAGCAAGTCCAACATCCAGTAGGGCGAACATTAAGTCCTAGAGTTCCATGCTCAGCATTTGAAGCAATCTAGTTGCAAGCTCCAAAAGGCTTGGGTGATTCTACCCCCAGGGCACTCCCAGGGATTTCAGCTCCCACAGCTTCTCTCTTAAACCTTCTCTGCTCAGTTTTTGCAGCTTTCCTTGGATGATCCACATTCTTGGCTTTTCCAAACTTCTGGGGTTTCCACTGCACCTTTGGCTTCACACTTACATCTTTACATATTGCCCTCTTAGGGGCACACTGCTTGGCCTCCCAGGCCCTTTGCAATTGAGGTGGAAGCCTTCTTACCCTCAGAATTTGTGCATTTCCCTTGCACCTGAAATCAGCACCATGTGGATGCCACCAAGGTCTGCTGCCAGCTGGAGCAGTAGCCAGGCTTTTCTCTCTCTTGGCTATAGGGGTCCAGTGCCTGGATTGCTGGGCTCTGTTTACCTGATTGTGAAGAAAAGCTTTTCTATGTTGCCACCATTCTGGAACCTCATGTGTCTGCTGCCATTCTGGAACCGCATGCGGCCTCCCATGCCATTCTGGAGCATGGTACTCTGAAGCTTTCTCATCTGAGAAAATTCTTTCACTTTTGCAGTTTTGGAGCTGCAAAGGGTGAAAACCCGCTGCTTCCTGGGATGCCCTCTGGCCATCTTTCTTATCTCTCTGTTTCTTCTCAGCAATCAAAGTCTCCGCTCTCTTTACAATCCATAGCTTTACTGGAGTTTTCCTTCTGGCCAAACTCACAGTGTTTTAAATTATCCTGCTGGGCTCTTTGTTCTTGATTTGCAACATAGATATGGCTAACAGCCCCCAACAATTGCCATGTCACAGCCTCAATGTTTGACTGCCTTGAAATTTCCTTTGCCAGATTAATCAGTCCATCACCCTTAATCTCAGTCTCAGGCAAAGTCTCTGGGCATGACAAAATGCAGACAAGCTTCCTGCCAGACCATAACACACATCATAGGGAGTCCAACAACCAATACAGTCCTCCTTCCCAGCAGAAACCTCGCAATCCTGGTCTTTACTATCAGGCTTTCTATCAGCCTTCTGGTCTACTGAGCTCTGACCGGAATCTCCTCTACAGAACAACCTAAGTTGCTTCAGCTCTGTGCATCCAGGTGACATGATCAAAGCTTTCCAAGATCTGTGCAGAAGCCATTTCCAAAGCCTCTCGAAAAACATGGTCAGGTATAGTCACAGCAATGACCACACTCCTAGTATCAAATTCTTAGTTACTTTTCACTAGTTGTTGAGAAAAATACCTGATGCCCAAGGTTGGGAGAGGAAAGATTTATTTCTTATAGTTTTTGGTTCAGTCCATACTCAGTTGGCTCCAAGGCAGAGTGGCATGGCGGGGCCGCAGTTCATGGTGGCTGCAAACAGCAAGGTGGAAACTGGCAAGAGAGAGAGACACGCCTTCTTCCTGCCATTACATCACATCCTGGCTCCACCCCTTCGGAGGGTGTAGCACTGACACCACCAATCCAAGCGCTAGACAATGAACCAATCACAAATGTGCAATGCAAATACATGAGGCCTAGGGGCCACCGACATAAATAATGACAGGCCATATATCCATTGGAATTCATTCTTGGAGATACAATTTCTCCTTTGTTAAAAAATTCCTCTTGGAAATTTAATACTTAAATTCATTAACAGTTATTCAAACTTACAGCTAGTCTAATTTTCCCAGCAATCGTTCATCACTTAGGTAAATAGAAGACAGAATCATCAGTGTATAGGGAAAATTTTAATATGCAAGTAGTTATGGAAAGTTTCTAGGAAATGGTATGGTCCCAATACTTAAATGGGGAAACAGTGGGTGGAGAAATAGAGACTGCTAGCAGCATTCCAAGCCTGGGCATGTGTTATGGTTTGCGTATAGATGTTCCCCCAAAGCCTCATGCTTCTTTGACTTGACAGGATCTGGAGTGTGTGGCTCTGGAATTGAGTCATGGTATAATGCGAGGCTTAAGGGTGATAGGATTAAGGGTGTGATGAGTGCTACCTCCCCTAAGTAGCCTTGATAAAGCAAAAGGGGCAGAAAGATGCTGGTAAGGTCCCTTGCTTGCGTGCTTTTGCTGTCTTCTGCTGGCTTTACTCTGCAACGTCCTTCTGCCAAGCCACCCACCTTGAAGTCTGCTGATTTTAGACTGACTCCCCTACAAACTGTGGGCTAAATAAACTTTTCCTTCTTTGACTTTGGGTGGCCAGTATTTTATCACAGTAATGAGAAAAAAGTAACTAACACAACAAATGAGAAAAGGGGCTAGAACTATCAAAGGTGGGAGAAAAGTTTGGGGCAGAAAAAGATACTAAATGCAAGCAGTGATGACTTCATATACTTCAGAAAGATTAGTTTGAAACATAAACTCAAGTGCTATCTGATGTACTGAGCCTTAGAGGTGGAAGCATCAAATATCATTTACTCTAATTTTGAACTTTATAGGAAATTGAATCTTGTTAGTTTGTATATATTGTACATGATAAGCAGGTTAGTTTATTTGTTATTCAGTTCTCTGCAGGATACTTGATTCCTAATTGTCCTTGCCATATTTTTTGAATATCAGTAACTTTTAGTTCCATTTAAATAAGATGGCTGTCAGCGTTTTAATTTTTAGAGTCTTTCCTTGATGGTGGCAAGTCTAAATGTTACTTAAAATCATTTTTGCTGTTGTTAAAAATTTTATATTTCAACCTGTTTTTGAAAAGTAGAAGCTCTTATTTAAGATAATGAATAATTAACATTGTATGTCAGATATACTTTTCAAGCAATTTCTTTTCCTTGCAATAAAATCAAACACTTTAGGATCCTAACTCACATCAACAGAGGAATATGCAACAAATTCACACCATTGAGAGGAAATCCGCTAAAAAGGGTATGTGGCATTATTTCAATTTAATAGTGGTGGATATGTTTTCAATTCTGTCTTTACTTCTATATCAAGCTGTTCATAGCAAATGGTAGACACAAACAGTCTGTAATAATCTAAGCAAACAACATCTTTCCATGAAAAACTATTGCTGTTATTTATTTAAACTGAGTTTAATCCAGGACTTTTGTATTGAATAATGCTTACAGCCTTTTAAATTTATTTTTCATATTAGACAGGATCTCACTCAGCCCTTGAGCCGCCCAGGCTGATCTTGACTTTGTGATCTTCCTGGCAGTGTTGGGGTTATAGACATGTGCGACTGTGGGCTCCAACTATAACATTCTTCTGGAAAAATTAGAATACTTAGTGATTCAAGTTTGGTAGTTCCAAATTTTCAATTGATAAAATATATTTTATTTGAACCCTTCAGGGTTTTGCCTCCTGTTTATATGTGCTTTGAAAGTGATAAACCTAGAAAATATTTGTGAAATAAGCAATTTTAAAAGACTGCCCAATTTAATAAAAGAGTAAATTCACTCACCATGTTCAGCTTCTTTGGTTTTGCACATCTTCCTTCTTTCTAGAAATTCTCACTTGTAGAACACTAAAACACTGTTTCAAAATTATGCCCGCTTCATTAAAATATTTATAAATATAATGACTATTCCATCCACTGAATTTTAAAAATTCTTTTGACAGACTCTTATTTTCCATCTAACACATAAAGAGTGACAATGAAACAAAATATACAGTGGTGCCTGTTACTGTTGCCCTGGTGACCTGCTGTGATGTTCTGTACCAATTTCACTACTCTGTCTCAATTGGCTTTATTCCATCCTGTTTTGTGGTATATTACTACCTCCAAGTTAATACAAAATTAAATAAAAAAACAATAGAACATGAGAAAACAAGATAACAAAATACCTCCAAAAGCTCCCAACTCCACCAAAGCGGATCCATGTGACATGAACAAGGAGAAACTCAAAAACAAAAGAGCAGAGTTATATAAGGTGATTAAAAAGGAAATAACAACAACAAAACAGATCAATAAGATACTGAGCAAGCAGAAACATGATATAACTAAACAGATAATGGACTCAAAAAGCAAAGGGAGGTAAAGAAATTGCTCTAAAGGATATAACTGCACGTATAAGTGTGTAGGATTGATAACCGTATTATTAAGTTGTTTTGGATCATTGAACAGAACTGTTTGCAAGCCTCACTGTTTGAATGTCCACTTTGTATGCCTTAATTTTGTAACATGAACAACTATTTATAAGAAGACAATATGTAATTTATCAACTAGTGATTTCTTACTTTTTTTAAAAAAAATTCTGTATTATTCTACCTTTTTTTCTGTTTTGCTTTCTCTTTAAATGAAATTTAAAATAAAAGAATGACAATGAAAATGCTCTAAACCAAAATGCTGGTGCTCCTAGAGTTACTCTGCATGCTTCTCTTCAATTGTGGTGTGTTACCTACCTGATTTCTTTTCCGCACATACCCTTGGTGGGAGACAATTCTCCTGGGAGCTCCTGTGCTACTGTATGACTTGGGAGCAGAGACAATGATGAGAGGTTTTTGTACACAGTATCTCTGCCAGGATGTTTGTATAATGACCACCTTGGAAGAATGGAGTGCCTATCAGCACAAAGGGCAATTCCATTTCCTGTCCAGTGTAATAAAGAGCATGTCTTCCTCTGCGTAAAGGTCAGGCATGTTTCTTTGCACACTGTTATAAAAGATTGTGATTCCTTGATCTCAGGATTCCTTTGCTATAACTGAAACCCTCTGGCTGCATGGTCTTCATTTGGATGCTTCCATTCTTTTCGGTGAGATTTGGGAGGTAAGGAAGGCTGGCGCAAATGTGGTGATGACCATGCTACTTGTGCCTTGAAGAGCAGAATCTTTTTTTCTGAAGAGCAGAAGTCTTAAGTCTTCAGCTGGTGCCCAAAAAAACAAAGGAAGGCTAACTTGTTAACTTGCAAGCAGAGTATAATCTCAGTTCTTTCATAGTTCTTGACAATATTCACATTTTTCTAATCAATTCTATACTTTCTAGAAACCCACATCTTCATAGATGTTATGTTCCATAATTTGAATAATTAACTACACACGTGTGTGAAGATGACAACAGTGAGTAATTTTGCAGATTTTCCTCACTTCAGCTGTCATTCTCTTGGTTAATACCTGACCTAGGCTTTGGTCCTTCCGCATCATAGAATGTAGCATCTAGCTTTCTAAACATTTCCCAAGAAGCTAGATGATAAATGCCTCAAGTTACATTGAGTTCGAATATCTTGCAAGGGAACGCTTCAACTACATGTCTTCAAATATTTTCTCTGTGTTGTTTTTTTTGTTTTCCGGTATTCCTTTTACACTATTTGATATTGTGCCAAGTTTTAAAGATTATTTTACTGTTGTTCTAATTGTCATGCTTTCATTTTATTTCGCATTTCACTTCAGGAAATTACTACTGACCTATATCAAAATTAATGGATACTTTCCTTGGATCAACTCTTTGGCATAGTGAAGGCAGTCTTCATTTTTATCATTGCATTTTTCATTTCCAGCATTTACTTTTGATTATTTCTTACATTTTCCATCTCTAAATTGACCTTGCCCAACCTCATTTTGTTGTTATCTACATTTTCGTTTAGATCCTTTAGCATAATACTCATAATTATCTTAAAATTCCTGTTTGATTTTTCTAACCTCAGTGTCTAAGTGTGGTTCTCATGATGGTTTTACCCCTTCAGCTTGTCTTTTATCTGGCCTTTGTCATATCTTTTAATATTTTGTAGAAAGCTAAACAGTTTATATGAGGGCAGTAGAAACCGAGCTAAACAGACCTTCTGTGTATAGATTTCTGTAAATCTGGAAAGCAGCAGGTGAGCAGCACTTGGTATGTGTTGTGGTTATTTATTTTTGTCTCCTCTCATGGTTTCAGTGCTGTACCTTTCTAGTCCTGGTTGCATTTTGCAGTTCTTGCTACTAAAATCTTATTATCTTGGTAGAGGCGTAGGATAGGA
>PVJX010026224.1:0-26089 GCA_004027295.1 Dolichotis patagonum | reverse complement strand
AAAAAGGAAATCAAAGAGGACCTCAGAAAATGGAAAGACATCCCCTGTTCATGGATAGGAAGAACAAACATTGTAAAAATGGCCATTCTCCCAAAATTACTATACAGATTCAATGCCATCCCAATCAAAATATCACTAACATACCTCATAGATCTAGAGAAATCACTCCTAAAATTCATCTGGAACCAGAAGAGACCTACAATAGCAAAGGAAATTCTAAGCAACAAGGGAAAGGCAGGAGGCATCATAATCCCCAACTTGAAATTATACTACAAAGCTACAGTGATAAAGTCAGTATGGTACTGGAATAGAAACAGACCTGAGGATCAGTGGAAAAGATTGGAAGATACAACCACAAACGCAAACTCACTCAACCACCTTATCTTTGATAAACGGGCCAAACATGCTCGCTGGAACAATGACAGTCTCTATAACAAATGGTGCTGCAAAAATAGGCTGTCCATATGCAGAAGACTAAAACTAGACCCATGTCTATCAGCATACACTAAACTAAAATCTAAATGGATCAAAGATCTAAATATTAAATCAGAAACACTAAAACTGCTGGAAGACAAAGTAGGTAAAACACTCAAAGATATAGGGGTAGGAAGAGAATTCATGAACAAGGACCAAAGTACACGGGAAATCTTCCCAGCATCAATAACTGGGACCACATCTTATTAAAGAGTTTCTGCATGTCAAAAGAGGTTTCCAGCAGAGTGAAAAGAAAACCCACAAATTGGGAAAAAATCTTCATGGACAGCACCCCAAACAAAGGACTTCTGTCTAGAACTTATAAAGAATTAAAAAAAAAAATCAGACCCTCAAAATTCAAAGACCCAATCCAAAAATGGGCATCTGAAATGAACACACAGTTATCAGATGAAGAAATACGAATGGCAAATAAATACATGAAAAAATGTTCATCATCATCAGTCATGAGAGAAATGCAAATTAAAACCACAATGAGATTCCATCTCACTCCAGAAAGAATGGCCAAGTTCGAAAACACTACCAACGACAAGTGTTGGAGAGGTTGTGGGGAAAAAGGAACTCTTCTACACTGTTGCTGGGAGTGTAAACTGGTGCAACCACTGTGGAGGTCAGTCTGGAGTTTCCTCAAAAAGCTCGGTATGGAAGTCCCATCTGACCCAGCTATTCCATTTCTAGGCATATTCCCAGAAGAACTGAAAACATCATACCACCGTGATATATGTGCACCCATTTTTATAGCAGCACAATTTGTAATAGCCAGATCTTGGAAACAATCTAAGTGCCCATCAACTGAGGAATGGATAAAAAAATGGCATTTTTATTCAATGGAGTACTACTCAGCTATAAAGCATGAACACATCGAGATATTTATAAATAAATGGGCACGACTTGAGACCATTCTCTTAAGAGAAATAAACCAAACTCACAAGGGTAAATATCATATAGTGTCCCTAGTATGAGATTTGATAAGAGTATATAGGACTTTGTGGTAAGCATGAGTCCCCATCTCATAGCTTTGAAGTCTTTCAAGTTTTCAATCATCAGTTGGAATGGTTTTATCTTGTTTTGTTTGACTATATCAGGCGTGATGATATGAACAGCTGTTTTGAAGAAAATAAAACATTATGACAGCTATTGCTGATTTAATATCATCCTTCTTAGAAGTCCTACCATGCTACTTTTGTTCTACTACCATTGGTTCTATCTATCACATTGTGTCTTATTGGAATTTAAATATATGTGATAGTTTAAACAAAAATGTTTTTATCAAAAATGAGGTATTATAGTACCCATTGTTCATTTTCTGTTATTCAGTTCAGAAAGCCCCATAATTCTTTCACTCTATGCATGGCTTTATACTATTGTGTTATGTTTAATATTATTGTATTTGAAACTATGCTCAACTATAGCAGAGTAAGTGATATGGTGTTAGCTACTGTAGATGTCCAGTTGTCTTAATGTAAAGTACTGTGTTGCCTATGTTGTCCTGTGCTGATCTGCTCTGTACTTCCCCGTTTTGTTTTATTCTCTTTCAAATAAAATAAAAAAAAGAAATAATAGGAGAAAATTTCCCAAACATAGGTAAAAACCTGATATGCAGATTAGTGAGGCATATAGAACATCAATCAGTCACAACCAATGGAAATCTACAACCAGACACATAATAATTAACATCTCAGACATACAACAACAAAAAAAAACACAATACTAAAACCTGTTAGAGAAAAGACACAAGTCACCTATTGAGGAAAGCCCATTAGAATCACAGCAGACTTTACAGCACAAACCCTCAAGACAAAAAGTGCTATGAGTGAGATATTTTAAGCCCTAAATGAAAACAACTTTCAACCCAGACTGATGTACCCAGCAAAACTTTCATTTGATTTATTGAAGAAACAAGTTACTTCCATGACAAAGAACAACTGAAAAAATTCACTTCAACCAAACCAACCCTAGAAAGATTACTGAAAGACATACTAGACAGAGATAAAAATAGCCACAATTCTAGAAAAACAGAGAGAAACCACCAGGTAGGACAAGCAACTAAGTAAGCGGGAAAGGCAGAAAGCAAACAATTGGAACTTAACATGACAAAGTCAAACCAGTACATATCAGTGACATTCATAAATATAAATGGCCTCAATGCAAATATCAAAAGAAACAGCTTGACAGAATGGATCAAAATACATGATCCCACAATATACTGTGTATAAGAAACACATCTGACCCAAAAGTAAACTCACAGATTAAAAGGCAAAGAATGAAAAACAGTATTCCATGCAACAGGAACCCAGAAAAAAGTAGGGGTAACTATTCTATTTGCAGACAATGTGAACTTCAAACCTAAAATGATTAAAAGAGACAAAGAAGGTCAGTACATAATTGTAAGTGGAAAAATTCAAGATGAAGAACTAAAAATTATAAATATGTATGCACCAAACACAGGAGCACCCAACTATATAACACAGATACTAAAGGGCATGACAAACCAAATACACGAACACAGTTCTTACAGGGGACCTGAACCGCCCATTGTCACAAAGAGATAGATCAACTAGACCAAAAGTCAGCCAAGAAATAATAGAACTGAATCATACTTGTGAGCAATTGCACTTAGTATATGTTTACAGAGTGTTCCACCCAACCATATCAGAATACACATTCTTCTCAGCTGCACAAGGGACATTCTAGAAAATAGACCATATATATAAGTAAATGTAAAGGTATTTAAATTATCCCACGCATAATATCTGACCATAGAAAACTGAAACTAGAAATAAATGGCAAATGAAATGGCAAACCTGCATAAATACCTGGAAATTAAATAACAACCTCATGAACAACCAGAAGGCTTCAGATGAAATTAAACAAGAAAAAAAGAAATACATACAATTCAATGAAAATGCAGACACGACATACTGTAATGTGTGGTACGCAATGAAAGCAGTCTTAAGAGGGAATTATATAGCAATATATCGTCACATCAAGAAAATATAACAAGCACAAATAAACAACCTAATGCTTCGTCTCATGCTTCCAGAAAAAGAAAAGCAAGTTAAAAGCAAAGTTCATAGAACAGAGGAAATGGTAAAGATTAGAGCAGAAATCAATGCAATTAAAACAAAAAAAACCAATAAAATGAATTAATGAAACAAAAATTTATTTTTTGAGAGAATAAACAAAATTGACAAACCTCTAGGTAACCTTATAAACAAAAAGAAATAAAAAAAACCAAATTTATGCCTTGAAGACTGAAAAGGGAGAAATTACTACAGATCCCAAGGAAATTCAAAGGATTATGAATACCTACTATGAAAATCTTTACTCACATAGAGTGGAAAACACAGAGGAAATGGACAGATTTCTAGAAACATATAACCTAACAAAGCTCACCCAAGAAGATATAGCAATTTTACATAACCCAATATCAGCTACTGAAATTGAAAATGTAGTTAAAAATTCGTCAACAGAGAAATGTCCAAGTCCTGATGGATTCAAAACTGAATTCTAAAAAATTTAGAGAAGATTCGATGCCAATACCCCTTAAAATTTTCAATGAAATTGAAAAAAAAAAGCAATCCTCTCTAAATCATTCCTCGAGGCAAGAATTACTCTGATATCAAAACCAAAGAAAGACCCAACCAAAAAAGAGAACTATAGGCCAATCTCACTAATGAACATTGATGCTCAATAAAATACTGGCAAATAGAAAGCATCAAATCATCAAGAAGATTATACATCATGACAAAGTGGGGTTCATTCCAGGAATGCAGGGATGTTTTAACATACGCAAATCAATAAATGTGATACACCACATCAACAGATCCAAAAATAAAAACCACATGGTCATTTCAATAGATGCAGAAAAAGCTTTTGATAAATTTCAACACATGTTCATGATAAAGACCCTTATGAAACTCAAAATATATGGTGTTGGGTCAACCTCAACCTTATAGATGCCATCTATGACAAACCAACAGCAGATATTATACTAAATGGACAAAAGCTGAAAGCTTCTACTTTAATATCACGAACAAGACAAGGATGTCCACTATCAACACTCCTTTTCAATATAATTATGGAAACACTAGCCAGGGCAATCAGACAAGAGAGAGAAATAAAAAGAATAAAGATAGGAAAGGAAGAAGTTAAATAATCAGCACTTGCAGATGACGTGATACTCTGTACTAAGACCCAAAAAACTGCATCAAAACACTTGTAGAGGTAATAAACAAATTCAGCAGTGTTGCTGGATGCAAAGTGAATGCTCAAAAATCAAAAGCATTCCTGTACACAAACAAGAAACTCATTGAGAGAGTAATTATGGAAATATCGCCCTTCACATTACCATCTAAAAAAATGAAATGCTTACGAATCAACCTAATTAAGAATGTAAAAGACCTATACCTGAAAATTATGCTATGGTAAAAAAGGAGATTGAAGAAGATATTAGAAAATGGAAGGATGTTCCTTGCTTTTGGCTTGGAGGAACAAACACTGTGTAAATGGCCATATTCCCAAAACTTTAATACATATTTAATGCAAACCCAATGAAAATAACATTGACAAACCTCGCAGATCTAGAGAAAACACTCCTAAAATTCATTTGGAAACAGAAGAAACCTAGAATGGCAAAGGCAATTCTTGGCAATAAAGGCAAGGCAGAGGGCAACTCAATTCCTGATGTGAAACTGTACTGAAAAGCCACAGTGAGAAAATCAGCATGGTATTGGCAAAGAAATAGAGCTGAGGGTTAATGGAAGAGATTAGAAGATGCCAACAAAAGTACAAACACATGCAGCAACCTGATATTTGACAAAGGGTCTAAACATGTTCACTGGAGGAAGGATAGCCTCTGTAATAAATGATGTTGGAAAAATTGGCTCTTCACATGCAAAAGACTGAAACTAGATCCATGCCTATCACCATGCACAAAACTAAAGTCTAAGTGGATCAAAGACCTAAACATTAAAACAGAAACACAAAATCTACTGGAAAATAGGGTAGGTAGAAATATTGGAGACATAGGAGTAGGCAGAGAATTCATGAACAAAACTCAAATTGCATGGGAAACGCTTCATAGAATCAACAACTGGGATCTCATATTATTGAAAAGTTTCTGTACTTGAAAAGAAATCACCAGCAGAGGGAAAAGAAAACCCACAGAATGGGAAAGAATTTTAGCCAGCAACCCCTCAGAAAAGGATTTATATCAAGAATATATAAAGAATTGAAAAAAATTAAAAGCCTCACCAATGTCTGTGAGGCTGCAGGGAAAAAGAAACACTGCTGCACTTTTGGTGGGTGTGTAGAGTGGTGCAACTACTCTGGAAATCAATATGGAGAATTCTCAGAAGACTAGGATTGGAAGTTCCATTCAACACAACTATTCTACTCCTGGGTATTTCCCAAGAAAAACAGAAAAGTTCATATTACAGTGATATATGTGCACCCATGTTCATAGCAGCACAATCTGTAATAGCTAAATCTTGGAAACAACCAAGATTCCCATCAACTGCAGATTGGATAAAAAGGATGTGGTATTTTTATATAATAGAATATTACTCAGCTATGAAAAATGATGATCTTGAGGCCTTCTTAGGTAAATGGAGACAACTTGAGACTATCTTAATTAGTGAAATAAATAAGAATCATATTTATAAATATCACATTGTGTCTCTAGTGTAAAATTAATAAGAACTGTAGGAGTAATAAAACCAGTAATGCATAATTGCTACTGTATAAAAGAGAGGAAAAGAATGTGCTCTAAAGGATATAACTGCATGCATGTTTAAGTGTGTAAGATAGATGACCATATTACTGTTTTTGTTAAATTTTTGAGCAGAACTTTTAACAGTCTCAATAGCTGAATACATGCTTTGTATGCTTTAATTTTGCAACTTGAACAACTGTTTCCAAGATGACAGTATGTAATTCATCAAGTGGTAATTTCTTAGTGTTTTTTTTTTTGTTCTTTTGTTTTTTCCCTTGGAATTCTGTATTGTTGTACCCTTTTTTCTGTTTTGTTTTGTGAAGTATTTTTTTAATCTTTAAATAAATTTTTTAAAAAATTGTACCTGCTTGTCTTCTTGTAATTAGGTGTGGTTATGTAGATTATTTTGATCACTGAAATATAAAAAAATCAAGTGATTCACTTCATATTCTCATGGAAAAGTTGAGAAGCAGTTTGCAATTTATTGACTCCTTTCCTTCCCTTTTCCATAGTGAAAGACAGTTTGCCAGAATGTAAGTACTTAAGTAATGTGGGAAAATAAGAAGTAAGCCTTAATATGTTAAGCCACCCCAATGTTGTGATCTCTTGTTTCCACAATACAACATTTAACCTGCTCTGAATGCAGCAGTGACCATACAATCCATTTCTGAGTAATAGAGAAATGACAAGTGATATGAATCTCTATTTTGATGTGAGATTACAGTCATATCATTATCCTCTTTTTTAATGAATGAAATAAAATTATTACACACATTTAACTAAAGAAGACATTCTATATCCAATGTCCAAAAATTTTATTCATTTACATAAGTTGTTGAGTCCTTCTAGTTCATATTTTTATGCAGTGTATTCATTGGAGAGTTTCAAATGAAATGAACAAATATACACCACATTAAAATTCTTCTGAAGCTTTATGTCACAGTGCTGAAGCCATGCAAATAGCTATTTTAGTTGTGTCTTACATTATTGATTTTCCTTTTCACTTCTCAATATTGAAAGGACAAAAGAAGCATTCCCTTGAGCAGTCAACTTTTTACATGGTGACTGTATTAGTTACTATTGTTATTGCTAAAACAAAGTACCCAACACCCAAAGTTATGAAGGAAAATTTTATTATAGCTCATAGTTTGTAAAGGATTCAGTTCATAGTTGGCTACTCCAAAGTAGTGTGGCATGGCAGAGAGGAATCATGGAGCAGGCAGGAGACTACATAAAATAAGCAGCACCATCAAATGATAAGGGATGAGAAATGATAACGGTAATCCAATTTCTGTCTCTTACATTTTATCCATGATATGCACCCCTAGGACAGGTAGCAATCACTCTCTTAATCTTACCTTTGTACCAAGAATTAATCACAGCATCACACCCTCAATCTCAGCATCACACACCTTAAAGCCAGCCAACTTCATAATGGTTATCTGTGATGGCATGAGGATTTGAGGAGACATCTAGGTACAAGCCAAAAGAGTGACATCATCATTATGATATAATAGTATAAATTTTTACCTCATTTTGTGCTTAAATTTCTCTGTGGAAAACAGAAAAAAATACATGTGAATACTAAAACATATTGTCTTCCGTTACAATTTTAGAAGCATTTTTCTATTGGAAATGAATGATGTTTTCCTGAAAATTGAATGAGAAGTATAATTTCAAACCTCATACTTACATCATTGTAGTGAAATATTGGTCTGTGCACATTTAATTATCACAATCACATAGAACATGCCACAATAAATTTACCAAATGGACATACCATCCTGGGACTTCTACTTCTTGTTCAATAGTTAGCCATCTAAGATTTGTTGAGTGTTTTCTACATGCTATAAAATAAACCAAGGTAAATGAAACATGTTTGAAAATTTAACAGTAATAGTTACATAGTTGTTTGAAACTCATATCAAATATTAAAATACAGTAAATTTTTTTATTTAAAGAAAAAATAACAGAAAGAGGGTAAAAATAATATATAATTTCCAAAAAAAGAAAAAACAGTAAGAAATCACTAGTTGATAATTATATATTTTCCTCTTAGAAATAGTTGTTCTGGGCTAGGGATTTAGCTCAGTGGCATAAGCACCTGCCTTGCAAGCATGTGGTCATGAGTTTGATCCCCAGTTCTGATAAAAAAAGTAGTTGTTCAAGTTACATAAAGCATACAGAGTGGACATTCAAACAGTGAGACTGCAAACACTTCTGTTCACCTATGCAACAAAAACATAGTAATATGGTCATCAATCCTACACAGTTAAACATACATGTAGTTATATCCTTTAGAGTAATTTCTTTTCCTCTCTTTTTTACAATAACAATAATAAATCATTGTAAACTGTTTAGAAGTTCTACATGTGCATGAATCTCTACATGTATACCTATCTTTTTTGTATTGGAAAAACAAATCAAAACAAGACAACAAAACAAATTCCTAGAAAGACATGAAATGAAAAAGTCATATAGAACCAGAATACTAGGTGACCTACAGTAGTTACTGTGATGTCTCTTGTTATTTTCAATAGAATTTTCTATATCCTCAGGCATAGTACAATTGAACATAGCAGTACATAGTAATATTAATAAAATCAAAACATTGGAGACACTATATGACTTCAAAAGCAGTTAATAACAAACCTGAATGGGTATCCTGTTGAATCTTGTCATCTTCAGAGTAGTTGCCTCTACTCTCAGACTTAATACTATGAAGCATACCAGATATGAATAAAATCAGTCAGGACAAAACATAGATCTAACAAACCAGATTCAAATAAGATCAGTCATAGTAAAACAGTGTA
Source organism: Dolichotis patagonum (assembly GCA_004027295.1). NCBI lineage: Eukaryota > Metazoa > Chordata > Mammalia > Rodentia > Caviidae > Dolichotis > Dolichotis patagonum. The sequence continues at coordinate 17,068 of PVJX010026224.1, read as the reverse complement.
AGTAATACAGGGCTTCAGTTTAAGTTAATAGGGAATTAAGCATAGTTACCAAAGTATATCCTGCTATTTTTGAGATAGCTGTCTGTGCTTTCAAATCTAGTACAAGTAGACTGGAACAGAATAAAGTCAAGCTAAACAGAGCAATAAGAGTAATGTGGCTTTTAAATCCTGATACACTATTAACCATGTCCTTTGCCTTCCTTTTTTAGACAATTCCTCCCCTTTCACTTTCTCAGGGTACTTTGTACATTTCAGGTCCCACTAACTCCTTTTCACTAAAGATTTTTATAAGATGGAAATTCTCACTCTATTAAAAATAAATTTAAAATAAAGTCACTAAATCTGTACTTAATCCATTCAAAAGAGTTCACTAACTTAAAAAACTTGTCATAACCATAATTTTGATACTGAATTTAAAAATTTGAAGTGAATATTCATTGGTGTTATTGATTAAAAACTGCTTGTCAACTTAACCCAGCTGTATTAAACCAGCATGGTGCTGAGTGTAGATGGACCACCTGAGGAAAGTTGCTAGCATAAATAGAGATGTGGAGAAGAAGAGCTAAGCATTGTGGGTTCTCCTAAATGTTGCTGTTCTGAGCCATTGGTTTTCCTGGACGAGATCATGATGACTACCTTCCGCAATATGAGTTCAGCTATGATCATCAGAGGAGCTCATGGTCTTGTTGGTGAGAGTGGCTGTGGTTCACTTTGGAAGAGTTTGGCCTCTTACATTGAGCATTGCTTTCTGGCTCCAGAGGGGAACATGTGTGCTGTTTAATCTCCAAGAGAAGCTTCTGGTTTTCTGGCATCTACTCAACTGTTCTAATCTTTGGAGGAGCTCTGGACCTCCTTGTTGCTGAGGATGGCAGTGGTACTTCTCAGAACATCCTTTGTCTTTATTTTGTGTCTAACTTCTCAGCTCCAGTGTAGAATCCTCAACCTACTGGAGCAGCTCCTTTATCCTGCTGGCACTTTATAGCTTCCACCACTGACCTTTGGGTCTTCACAGTGAAGATCCCTAAAACAGACTGGTGTGAGATTTTCTCTTGGGTTCTAGACCTCCAGTTGGACTTGTGGGAGGCAATGTCATGGGCTTTAGGTCTTCATCTGGACTCATGCAGGACATTGCCATGTGATCTATGCCTCACTTGACTATTCTGGGTCTTCAGTGTTGTGGACAGATTTCTTGCACTTTCTTGTATTTAACTCTGGGTGACCATAAAAATAATATTACAAATTCTGCATCTTCATAAATTCTGTATCCATAACCCCTGAATTCAACTGGTAATACTAAATATGCTAGTATAACTCCTTAGATCTTTAACAAATGCAAGACATTATCATTACATCTTTCTTCAACTAATTATATTAAATAGAAAACAAACAAATGCTTTTATTACTAAGTTACAGTTAAAAATTTTGTGAACAGTGACAAAATATATCTTGCTATAAAGTAACCAAACTAGGCCATACACAGCAAATAAAGTAACATATGTAGGTCTAATTAGAAAAGAGATTAAGTCCAGGAAAGTCATCTGGAGCATCAACAATAAGATAACAAACACAAGCACATAACAACTAAGATACAAGAAAACAGAATAAGACGAGAAAAATTGTACTGGAAAGCAAGAAATGATACAGATAATAATGGTCCTAGTGCACTTGTTCAATCTCTAAACATTGCAGCCTTTACCACAATTTTATTTTCATTGCTTTTTATTTACAGTGTATGAGAAAATTGGAACTCTGTATGTATTTCTTTGGGAATACAGATTTTGGACTCCCAAAGTTAGCCTGAGTTTTCAGGGATTAATATTTTGCAAAATCACTTTGATTAACTAAAGTTGTCTTAATGCAAAAGATACTGGAGGTACACTATGAATATTTTTATTTTGAAGAGAATAAAACAAAACAAAGCAAAACACAGCAAAGCAGATCAGAACAAACAATGCAAACAACATGGAAATTCAAAGAAAGACAACAGGAAATCAACAATGGTTACCATAATGTCTGCTGGTTTCTTTGATATACTTTTCTATATCTTAACACACAATAAATTCAAACAAAATAAAATATTATTAAAGTGATCAAAACAAAGAAATGTAAGCATTATGGGGCTAAAAAACCAGACAATAAGAAAATCAACAATGGCTGCCATAATGTCTGTTGTTTTCATCAAAATAGTTGTCCATACTTTTACATGTATCGAAAACAAATAATAGAAAACAGACTAAAACCAATCAAAACCAAGAATAAAAACATTATTGTACTTCAAAACAAGAAGATAGGATATCATCAATGGCTAACATAATGTCTCATTTTCTGCAATGTAGCTGTTCATACAATCACATATAATAAAATCAATTCTTGAAAACTCTTTAGAATAAGTTCTAGGCATGTAAAAGACAATACATGTACATCTATCATTTCTTTATTTAAGGTAAAAACAAAACAAAACAAAACACAAGAAAATCAAGAAAAAAAGAAACAAATAGAGAACAATAACGGAGAGCCCAAAAAATAGCAATACAGGCTTTCAAAATAAGGTAGTAGGAACATAACCAAGGTTGTTATTCTGCAGAGTTATCTTCAAAAGAGTTACACAGATTACAAGATATAGACATGCAAAATTTATCTAGACCTATGAATGTTAACTATTTTGTTTCAAGAACCAGTTAGTAGAATTAGTAGTAGAATCATCTCAGCTATCTTACGTGTATATATACAAATTTTTCTTTTTTCCTTTTCCTTTCCTTCTTTTCTCATTTTCACTACCCAAGTTACATTTCCCCTCTGAGCAGTTTCTTACCTTTTCATAATATATTTTGAAGGCGTTGCATCTTACTTACTCTTTCAGGATCTTATATCAGGGAGGAAATACAGTATTTGCCCATGTGAGTTTGATTTATTTCACTTATGAGTATGTTCTCAAATAGCATCCATTTACCTATTAAAGCCTCAATGTTGTCCTTTTTATAGATGAGTAGTACTCTATTCATAAAAATACCACATATCTTTTATTGATTCCTTAGTTGATAGGCATTTAGGTTGTTTAAAAGATTTAACTATTACAAACTGTGCTACTATAAGCATGGATGCACATATATCTCCACAGTATGATGTTTTCAATTATTCTGGGAATATGTCCAGAAGTGGAATAGCTGGGTCAAATGGGACTTCCAGACCCAGCTTTTTGAGGAAACTCCAGATTGATTTCCACAATGAGTGTGTCTCTCCAAACTCCCACCAACAATGCAGAAGTGGTCCTTTTCCCCACAGCCTCTCCAGCATTTGTTATTGGTAGTTTTCTTGATCTTGGCTATTTTTTTCGAGTGAGATGTAATCTTAGTGTGGTTTTAACTTGCATTTCTCTAATGACCAATGATGCTGAACATTTTTCTATGTATTTTTTTGTTATTTGTATTACTTCAGCTGAGAAATGTGTTTTCATCTCAGATGAACATGTGTGGATTGGGTTTTTGAATTTTGGGGGCCTGATGTTTTTAATTCTTTCTATGTGATACATAAAATCCTTTGTCTGAGGTACAGTAGACTAAGATTTGTTTTCCAATTCTTGTTTTTTTCCACTCCTTTGAGGATTTCTTTTGACAAGCAATGATCTTTTAATGAGACAATATCCCAGTTGTTGTTTCTGTGAAATATTTTGTGTAGTTAGATTTTTATTCATGAGTTCTCTGCCAACCCCTACATCTTTAAGATTTATACCTACTTTATCGTCCATCAGATTTAGTATTTCTGTTTTAATATTTAGATCTTTGCTCCATTTTGACTTTTGTTTAGTGCCTGGTGATAGTCATGGTTCTAGTTAATATTTGGCATATAGAAAATCAGTTTCTCCAGCACCATTCACTAATGAGGCTATCATTCTTCCGGTGAACATGTTTGGCCCTTTTGTCAAAGATAAGGCAGCTGGCTGTGTTGGTAGTTGTGGTTGTATCTTCTAATCTATTTCACTGATCTTCAGTCTGTTTTTATTACTGTATCATGCTGATTTTATCAAAGTAGCTTGCAATATAATTTCATGTCAAGGATTGTGATGTCCCCTACCTTGCCTTTGTTGTCCAGAATTGCCTTTGCTATTTAAAATCACTTCTGGTTTCAGAGGAATTTTAGGAGTGATTTCTCTAGATCTATGAGGTATGATAATGGTATTTTGGTGGGAATTGCATTAAATTTAAATAGCAATTTTGGGAGAGTGGGCATTTTCACAATGTTTATTCTTCCTATCCATGAAAAAGCAGTATATTTCCATCTTCTGAGATCCTACTTGATTTCTTTTTTCACAGTACTATAATTGTCACTGTATAGATCTTATACATCCTGTGTTAAATTGATTCCTAAATATTTTCTTTATTTGGATACTACAGTAAAGGGTGTGTATTTTCTTATTGCTCTCTCACTGGATTTGTTGTTTTTGTACAGCAATGCTATTGATTTTTCAGTGTTGACTTTATATCTAGCCACATTACTGAAATTTGTTATTACACCTAGAACTCTTTCAATGGAGTTTTGGGGGTCTTCTATGTAGAGTATCAAATAATGATAATTTAAGTTATTTATTTCCTTTTCTTAATCATTTTAATTCTTTCTCTTGTCAAATCGCTCTGGCTAATGATTCCAGCCTTATATTGGATAGGAGTGGTGAGAATGGACATCCTTATCTTGTTCCTGATTTTAGATCAAAAAAGTTCCATTAATCACCACTTAATATGGTGTCAGCAGTTGGTTTGTCATTGATGGTGTTTATTAGTTTGAGGTAAAGACCATCTATCCCAATTTTCCTTAGGGTTCTTATCATGGATGACTGTTGGACTTTATCATAAAGGTTGTCTACATCTACTGAAATGAACATATGATTGTGATCTTTGGCTCTATTGATATGATGTATTATGTTTGCCAATTTTCATATGTAGAACCATCACTGTATTTCAGGGATGAAGCCCACTTGGTCATGGTATGTAATCTTCTTGATGACTTGTTGCATTCTGTTTGCCAGTTATTTATTGAGTAATATGATATTTATGTTCATTAGGGAGATTAGCCTGTATTTTTCTATCTTGCTTGGGTTTTTCTATAATTTGGGTATCAGGGTAATACTTTTTTCCAGGATTAATTAGGGAGAATTACTTCTGTTTCAAATTCACAGAAGGTTTTCAGGAATATGAGCATTAAGTCTTCCTTGAATATCTTGTAAAATTCAGCTGTGAATCTATCATAACATGGGCTTTTCTTTGTTGCTAAGATTCTAATTCATTAATTGAACATGAAATTTGGTTATTCAACAGTTTTATATTTTCTTTTTTATATTCTTTATTTTATCAATAATAAAGAGAAAAAAAAACAAAACAAAACAGAAAAAAAGTTAGCAACAATACAGAATTCCAAGGAAAAAAGAAAATTAAAAAACACTACGAAATCACTGCTTGATAAATTACATTCTGTCATCTTGGAAACAGTTGTTCAAGTTACAAAATTAAAACATACAAAGTACACATTCAAACACTTACACTGTTAACAGTTCTGCTCAACAATCTAAAAAAACAAGTAATATGGTTATCCATCTTACACAATTAAACATACATGCAGTTATATTCTTTAGAGCATGTTCTTTTCCTCTCTTTTTTATAGTACCAATTACACATTTTGGGCTTTATTACTCCTACATCTCTTATTACTTTTTACACTAGAGACACAATGTGATATTTATAAATATGATGCATATTTATTTCACTAATGAAGATAGCCTCAAGTTGTCTCCATTTACCTATGAATGCCTCAACATCATCCTTTTTCATAGCTGAGTAATATTCCTTTGTATAAAAATGGCACATCTTTTTCATGCATTATGCAGTTGATGGGCATCTTGGTTGTTTCCAAGATTTAGCTATTACAAATTGGGCTGTTATAAACACAGGTGCACATATACCACTGTGACATGACCTTTTCAGTTTTTCAGGAAAAATACCCAAGAGGGGAATAGCTGGGTTGAATCGAACTTCCAGTCCTAGTCTTTTGAGAATTCTCCACATTGATTTCCATAGTGGTTGCACCTGTCTACAATCCCACCAACAGTGGAGCAGTGTTCCCTTTGCCCCATAACCTCGCCAACATTTATTATCACTTGATTTCTTGATGGCAGCTATTCTTTCAGGAGTGAGATGAAATCTCAATGTTGTTTTAATTTGCGTTTCTCATATGACCAGTGATGGTAAATATTTCTTCATGTATTTATTTGCCATTTGTATATCTTCATCTGAGAACTGTGCATTTATCTCATATTTGAAGAGGGTCTTTCAGTTTGGATGGTTTGATGTTTTTCAATTCTTTGAATATTTTTCATATACATCCTTTGTCTGGTGGGTTGCTGGCTAAAATTCTTTCACATTCAATGGGTTTTCTTTTCACTCTGTTGTTGATTTCTTTTGCAGTGCAGAAATTTTTCAATAGTAAGAGACCCCAGTTTTTGATTCTCTGAAGCATTTCCCATGCAGTTTGTATTTTGTTAATGAATTCTCTGCCTACCCTATGTCTCCAAGACTTCTACCTACCCTATCTTCCAGTAGATTTAGCATCTCTGTTTTAATGTTTAGGTATTTGATCCATTTAGACTTTAATTTTGTGCATAGTGATAGGCATGGATATAGTTTCAGCCTTTTGCATGTGGAGAGCCAGCTTTTTCAACAACATTTATTAAAGAGGCTATCCTTCTTCCAGTGAACATGTTTAGCACCTTTGTAAAATATCAGGTGGCTGAGTGTCTTTGTAGTTACATTTGCATCTTCTAATGTGTTCCATTGATCCTCAGGTCTATTTCTTTGCCAATCCCATGCTGATTTTTATCACTGTGGCTTTGTAGTACAGTTTCAAGTCAGGAATTGAGATGCCTCCTGCCTTGTCTTTATTGACCAGAATTGCCTTTGCTATTCTAGGTTTCTTCTGTTTTCAAATGAATTTTAGGAGTATTTTCTATAGCTCTGTGAGGTATAACAATCATATTTTGATTGGGATTGTGTTAAATCTGTGTAACAGTGTTGGGAGTATGGCCATTTTCACAATGTTTGTCCTTCCTAGTCAAGAGCAAGGAATATGCTTCCTGTTTTCTAATATCCTATTCAATATCCTTTTTCAGCATAGTATAATTTTCAACATATAGTTCTTTTACAGTCTTAGGTTGATTCCTAAGTATTTCATTTTTTTAGATGTTTTTGTGAAGGGCGATATTTCCATAATTTCTCTCTTGGTGAGTCTCTTGTTTGTGTACAGGAAGGGTATTGATTTTTGAGCATTGACATTTTAGCCAGCTACACTCCTGAATTTGTTTATTACCTCTCATAGTCTTTTAATGGAGTTTTTTAGTCTTCTATATGGAGTATCATGTTATCTGCAAATAGTGATAATTTATCTTCTTCCTTTCTTATCTTTATTCCTTTTATTTCTCTCCATTATCTGATTGCCATGGCTAGTGTTTCCATAAATATATTGAAAATGAGTGTTGATAGTGGACATCCTTGTCTTGTTCCTGATTTTAAAGTGAAAGCTTTCAGTTTTTGTCCATTTAGTACAATATTGACTATTGGTTTGTCATAGATGGCCTTCATAAAGTTCAGGTAGACACCATGTATTTCATGTTTCTGAAGCATTTTTACCATGAACATATGTTGTATTTTATCAAAAACTTTTTCTGCATGTATTGAGATGACCATGTGGTTTTGTTTTGGGCTCTGGTGATATGGTGTATCACATTTATTGATTTGCATATGTTAAACCATCCCTGCATTCCTGGAATGAACTCCACATGGTCATGATTTATAATATTCCTGATGATTTGCCAGTATTATATTGAGAATCTTTGCACCAGTGTTCATTAGTGAGACTGGCCTATAGTTAGTCTCCTTGAAATTCCTGACTACAAGTGGTGATTATCAGAGACTGGGTAAAGCAACTGGGGAAAGTCCTTTTTGGTTGGGTCTTTCTCTTGTTTCAGTATCAGAGTCATTGTTGCCTCCAAGAATTATTTAGGTAGGATTGCTTTCTTTTGAATTTCATTGAAGAATTTAAGGGATATGGCATCAAATCTTCTCTAAATGTTTTGTAGAATTCAGCTGTGAATCCATCAGGACCTCGGCATTTCTTTGTTGAAAACCGTATAAATACATTTTCAAATTCAGTAGCTGATATTGTGTTATTCACAATTGCTATATCTTCTTGGTTGAGCTTTGATAGTTTACATGTTTCTAGAAATATGTCCATTTCTTCGGTGTTTTCCATTCTATGTGAGTAGAGATTTTCAAAGTAGCTATCCATGATCTTTTGAATTTCCATAGAATCTGTACTAATTTCACCCTTTTCAGTCCTTATTGCATGAATTTGGGTTTTTTCTTTCACTTTCTTTATACAGTTAACTAGATGTTTGTCAATTTTGTTTATCCTCTCAAAAAACCAGCTTTTTGATGCATTAATTCAATATTTTTTAGTTTCAGTTACATTGATTCTGCTCTAATCTTTACTATTTCCTCTCTTTTATGAGCTTTGGGTTTAATCTCCTCTTGTTTATCTAGAATATTGAAATGAAACATTAGTTTATTTATCTGTGCTCCTTCTGTTTTCTTGATATGACAACTTATTGATATTTTTCCTCTTAAGACTACTTTCATTGCATCCCACAGATTACAGTATATTGTGCCTGCATTTTCATTGAATTGTAGGTGTTTCTTTATTTCTTGTTTAATTTCATCTGTAGCCCACAGGTTGTTCAAAAGTCTGTTATATGATTTCCATTTTTTCATGCAGGTTTTGCAATTTTGTTGGCCATTGATTTCTAATTTCCATGTGCTCTGGTCAGATATTATGCATGGGATTATTTCAGTACCTTTGCCTTTACTTAATAATGTTTTATGGAATAATATATGGTCTATTTTGGAGAATGTCTCATGTGCAGCTGAGAAGAATGTGTATTCTGATGTGGTTGGGTGGAACACTCGGAAACCATCTACTAAAACCAATTGCTCACAGGTATGATACAGTTCTATTATTTCTTTGCTGACATTTTGTCTAGTTGACCTATTTCTTTGTGACAATGGGCTGTTAACATCCCCTGTATTAATTGTGTTCTTGTGTATTTGGTTTTTCTTGTCCATTTGTACCTGTCGTTTATAGTTGAGTGCTCCTGTGTTTGGCACGTATATATTTATAATTGTTAGTTCTTCCTCTTGGGTTTTTCCACTTACAAGTATGTATTGACCTTCTCTGTCTCTTTTAATCATTTTAGGTTTGAAGTTCACATTTCTGCAAATAGAATAGTTACCCCTGCTTTTTTTGTGGAATACTGTTTTCCATTCTTTGACTTTTAATCTATGAGTTTCCTTTTGTATTAGATATGTTTCTTGTATACAGTATATTATGTGATCATGTTTTTTGATCCATTCTGCAAACCTCTTTTGTTTGATAGCTGCATTGAGGCCATTTACATTTATAGATATCATTGATATTTACTGGTTCATTTTTGTCATGTTATGTTCTAATAGTTTGCTTTCTGCTTTTTAAGCTTACTTAGTTGCTTGTCCTACTTGGTGGTTTCTTTTTGTTGCTCTGGAGATTGTGGTCATTTTTATCTCTATCTAGCATGTCTTTCAATAGTCTTTCTAGGGTTGGTTTGGTTGACATGAGGTTTTTCAGTTGTTCTTTGTCATGGAAGTATCTTGTTTCTTCATTAAATTTGAATGAAATTTTGCTGGGTACATTAGTCTTGGTGGAAAGTTGTTTTCTTTTAGGGCTTAAAATATCTCACTCAAAGCACATCTTGTCTTGAGGGTTTGTGCTGAAAAGTCTGCCCTGATTCTAATGGACTTTCCTCGATAGGTGACTTGTGTCTTTTCTCTAACAGGTTTTAGCATTGTGATTTTATGTTGTATGTCTGAGATGTTAATTATTAACATCTAGCTGTAGTTTTCTGTTGGTTGTGACTATTTGATGTTATATATGCATCACTTATCTGCATATTAAATTTTTCCCCATGTTTGGGAAATTTCCTCTTATTATTTCTGTGAATATTTTTGTTATGTCTTTTGTATTGACTCCAGCATCTTCACTGATGCCTATCAATCTTATATTTTTGCTCTTGGCATCATCTTGAAGCTTCTGGATTGTCATTTCTTGCTGCTTTGTTGTTTTTAAAAGTTCTATCCTTTCATGATCACTAATTGCGGTCCTGTCCTCAAGGTACAAAATCCTATCCTCAGCTTCATTTAAATGGTTTTGCATGCTTTCAAAAGAATTTTTTTCTTGGATGTCTCTCTCAGTTTGTTTCATGAATTCTGCTTGTTTTCTATATTTTTCATTCAAGGTTTAAAACAGTTTCTCAAGCTCCTGTACTATTTTCTCCATTTCTTCTTTAGCTGCCCTCAGCAATTCCTTTACTAAGGTTGTTACTTCCATCTTTACATGGGAGAGTACTTTTAATTTGATTTTCTCTATAGCCTCATGAAGTCGGGTGTTTTTTTCTTTATTTCATTTGCTATCTTTTCAGAGATTTCTGGTGTGTTACTTTTGGGGTCCTCCTTTTTAGTGTCTCCTGTAATTGCACCTGGTGGTCTTGATGTTTGTGATTGCATTTTTCTTTTTCATTTTGCCATTTTCCCCTTTCAATTTATTGTTTGGTTCTTCAGACCCGCTAGTGTCAACTCTTGGTAGTGTGTATCTTGGTGTCTTACTGTAATTTTGATGTTTGTCCAATTGCTGGGTCCCACAATGAATAGGTGGGCCAGTCACCTGACTTCCTGCAGGGCCTGTTGGGTGAGTCCTATATTCTTCCCAGGCCGACAAGCCTAGTCATATTGATGTAGGTCAACTTTTAGTTCTTGTGAGTATTTTATCCTCAGGTTATTCCAGTTCATCAAATGTCCCTGTCTATAGTGTTTGTGTTGGCTGAGGCCCTACCATGTCCCTATTGTGTGCCTGTGTGTTTCATAAGTCCTTTTGATTTTCTTCAAGTTGAGGAGTCTTTCTCAACACAGTCCTCACTCTGTCTGATGTTTTTTGTGTGTAGGAAGGGGTCATCCTCACTCTTGTCAGACTTACCAAGGTGTTACAGTTAGTTGGAGGGAGCTTTACTACTGACCCTTTTTACCTACTGTACATCTCTATTTTAGGGGCATACCAAACTGGCAGAAGCCAGCTGAGATCTTCTATTTTGGTGAGGCAGTCACTTAATCTCCCTTCAAGCTAGCACAGATAGTCCGCTGTAGTCCAAGGTTCCTCTGGGAGCAAAGTTCCAAGTTTGCTCCATGCATGCTGGGATTCTGCTGGAGCACATGAGGTCAGGGCCCAGGGGTGGTTTCTGGGCCCTGCTCACTGCCTGGAGTTCGCTGAGCATAGTCCTAGATTTATATCTTCTTGCTCTAGAGTTGGCAATTCATATGTTCTAGGAATATGCCCATTTCTTCTGTGTTGTCAAGCCTATGAAAGTAATTATTTTCAAATTATATTCATGATCTTCTTTATTTCCATGTGGCTTGTAGTGATTTCACCCTTTTCATTCCTTATTTTGTGAATTTGTGTTTTTTCTCCCCCTTTTTAGGCAAAGGTGGCTATAGGCTTATCAATTTTATTTTTTCTTTCAAAGAATCAACTCTTTGATCCTTTAATCCTTATACTGTTTTCCTAGACTCTATTTTGTTAATCTCTGCTGTGATGTTTATAATTTCCTTCCTTATTTGGATTTTGTACTTGGCTTCCTTTTGTTTTTCTAGATGTTTGAAATGTAGCATCAGATTGTTTATTTTTGTTGATTCTGTTTTCCTGATATGGGAATTCACTGCAATAAATTTCTCTCTGTGGACTGTTTCACTGAATCCCACAGTTTTTGATTAGTAATATTTGTATTTGTGTTTGCTTGTAATTATTTTTTAATTTCTTGTTTAATTTTCTCTGTGACCCATTGATTGTTAAGTTTTGTATTATTTAATTTCCACATGTTTATGGAGTTTTCACAGTTTCTTTTGTCATTAATTTCATTTCATGATGTTATGGTCAGATAATGTGCATGGAATAATTTCAATTATTTTATATTTATGGAAGCATGTTCTATGGGCCAATATATGGTATTTTTTAGAGAATGTCCCATGAGAAGTGAGAAAAATGTATATTCTGATGTTATTGGGTGGAACACTCCTTACATGTCTACTAAGTCTTTTTTTTTCACAAGTTTGATTCAGCTCTTTTACTTCTTTGCTGCTTTTCTACCTGGTTTGTCTGTGTCTTTCTGTCAATGTGGTATTAACATCTCCCATTGTAATTGTATTATTGCTTGTTTGATTTTTCATTTCTATTAATATTTGTTTACATAACTGGGTGTCCCCATATTTGGTGCATACATATTTGATATTGATATCTCTACCTCTTCAAGATTTCTCCTAACAAGTATGTACTGACCTTTATCTCATTTGATCATTTTTGGTTTGAAGTTCACAGTGTCTGCAAAAATAATCGCTACCCCTTGGATTTTGGGGTTCCTGATGCATGAAGTATTTTTTTTGCATCATTTGACTTTCAGTCTATCAATTTCCATTCAGGATAGGTGGGTTTCTGGTATGCAGTATATGGTTGGATTTTGTTTCTTTATCCATTCTGATAAACTGCTTCTTTTGATTGGTGAATTGGGGCCATTTACATTAAGGATCATAACTGTTATATATTATTTCATTTTTTTGTCTTTTTTTTCTGCTGTTGGTTCCTCTTTCAACTGTTTTAATCATTTGTCTTGCTTAGTGGTTTTATTCTGTTGGTATTCTTGAGGTTGTAGTTATTTTTATGTCTATCAAGAATATCTTTCAGTATTCTTTGCAGTGTTGATTTGATGGTCATGAAGTTATTCAGCTGTTCTTTGTTAGTTATCTCTCTACCAACTTGGAAGGATAGCATTGCAGGTACATCAATCTGGACTCAAAGTTGTTTTCCTTTAGGATTTGAAGTACTTTACTCAATGCTCTTTTTAAATGATTGTGTTGAGAAGTTTGCTGTGATTCTGATGGGCTTTTCTTTATCTGTCAATTGTTTCTTTTCTCTAAAAGCATTTAATATTCTGTTCTCATGTTGAATTTCTGGGATGTTGATTCTTATATGTCTGGGTGTAGATTTATTTTTATTATGGCTAATTGGAGTTCTATATGATTCATTTATCTTTATGTGTTTTTCCTTTACCTTTTTTGGGAATTTTGGGTTTTTACTTCTGTAGTCTTTTTGTATCATTTGTGTTGTCATTTTTCTTTTTTTAACCTATCAATATTATATCATTTTTCTTTGCATCATCTTGCAACAGTTGAATTGTTATTTCCTGATTCCTTTTGTTTTCTGAAATTCCTTTCCTGTTCACTACTTGCAATCTTGTCTTCTATGTCTCACAGTCTTCCATCACATTCATTGATGTTGTTTGCCTGCTTTTAATTGAATTTTGATTTTCTGGATATCTCATTGAATCTGTTTCATGCATTCTCCTTCCTTCTTATATTGTTAATTTAAGGTTTCCATCATTTTGTAGTGCTCCTGGATTTTTTTAACTATATCTACTTCAGATGTGTTCAGTGTTTCTTTAATTATGTTTTTTTTCTTGTTTTGCATGGGAGATTATTTCTAACTCAATTGTTTTACAACTTCTTGAAGGTATTTCTTTACTTAACTAGCTAACTTTTCAGAAGTTCAGGTGTATGGCTTACACTTTCTTCTATTTTCATGTCTCCTAGGCTTGTTTGGGATGGGTTGGATGTTTGATGTTGCATTTTGCTGTTTCATTTTGTCATTTTCATGTATTCCCTGGGTCAGACAAATGCAAATTCTCAGTTGTTTCCTGGGTTTAGGATGTCTGTCCTTACTGCTGAGGGTTTCCCCAGTTGAGAAGGGACTCATTAAGGAGGCTTTACTGGGCACTTAGTGGCACTTTAATGCTCCCAAATTGTGGCGAGTATACCTGGCAGACCTTCAGCACACCCCATGGTGCTCGGAAGGTTCCCATATGCTTGAGGTTTCTTGAGGTTTCTTGATGGGTTCTACCAGATTCTAAGTAGTGTACCAAGGCTGAACAGTGAGTTACAGTATATTGTGCAGGCCTTCAGCTCATGCCATGTGGTACATCAAAGCTCCCCAGCTGCTTGATGATGCTGGGCAGGTCCCTATCATGTTCTGAGTGAGATCTCAAGGTTGTATGTCTAGGTAGAGTTCCCTGTTGATGACTTCAGCCTGAACCATTCATCACAGGAGGTTCCCTTGCTACTCATATTCACTGAGCCAGGCCCTACCATAACCAGAGCCTCATGCCAAAGCTGCATGGCTGATTGGGGATGCTGGGTGGGACCCTACCAGGTTCCAAGCAAGAGGCCAAGTTTGTACAGCTAGTTAGAGTTCATTGAGCACTACTTCACTTCCTGCCCAGTCCAATATGATTAAATGAGATGTCCTTTCATCTCCTAAATACAAAGATTTTTCTAGATAAAATAAGAATTCTTTATATATCTATACAACTACTAATGAGAGAGAGAGAGAGAGGGAGAGAGAGAGAGAGAGAGAGAGAGAGAGCACATATGTGCACTTTGAAGGATAAGAATAAAATTTTATTTATTTAGTTAGTTATTTATTTATCTGTACAGGTGATCAAACTCATGACCTTGCACTTGCCAGACAGGTGCTGTGCCACTGAACTATATCCATGACCATGAAATTTTTTAAAAGATAATAAAAGCCAACAAAACAAAACAGAATAAATGCAATCAAAACCAAGTATTGGAGTTGCTACATAACTTCAAAGCAGGATAATAAGAAAATGGAAATGGCTACCATACTATATCTTGTTACCTTCACAATAGTTGTCCATTTCACATATGGTACATATGGCAAAATCAAATCCAATCAAAACAGAATACTGAATACAATAAAACAATCATATCAAAACAAAACAGTGTGAAAAATATTGGAATTCAAAGACAAGATTTAAGGAAATTCCCCATATTTACTTTATTGTGTACAGTTATCCTCCCTATAGATGCTCATACCACTGGCCTCAGACCTGAAAAGTCAATCGAATCATACAGTCATTCAGTTGTTATTCATACCTCAGTTGCTATCAACTCAGCCTGTCCTGCAAACCAACTTTTTGCTTACAGGGTGAGGAGAGGAGGTTGGTGATTCTCATACCATGCACCACTACGCTCATCAGAGGTGGTAGCTGACTTTTCCTGGCCCCTTCATTACTTGCACAGCTTACTAGAATAGCTGTCTGGTTGGCTTGTTGGTCAACACCTTCCAATCATAGCATGGCTGATTCTCAGAAGGCACTCTCTGACTTTTCCTGTGCTCCACATGGCTTCTAAGGAGAAAATCTTTTGTAAACTCAGAAGGATTGATCTTTGTCTGTACTTAAAGTGAGGGTTGTTTTATGGATAATTTTATTGGATTTTGTAAACCACAGTAAATATTTGATATTCTGATATGTGAACCACTTTTCATTGTTTAGAGCCACCTCTGTCATGTGAGAGGTGGGGGAAGAAAATTAAAATGATTTTAAAGCAGAAAACTTAAATACAGTATTAAAATTAGAAATCATTGCTGGAAACTAGATAGATCAAACTCCTGAAATAAGTCTTAACAGTTCAAGCATTGTTGAAATGTTCAAGTCTAAAATGTACTCTGATATTTCAAGGCAGTCTTAACTATGAGCCCTTGTAAAAATTAATAAAAAGAATGTGAATTACTCTTATATCACAAAGGTGTAAGTTAAACATTCCAATTCCAAGGGGAAGAATAGGAAATCAAAATTAGACTGAAGCAAGTTGAAACAGTAGGGGATACATTAAATCCTATAGCTACATCTCTATCATTCATGGCAGATCGTGACAATATTTGTGCTCTAAAGGTGTTGATCAACTCTGCCCAAATGTGTTTTTTGATTAAAGCATGCATGGCCTCTCTTGGGCAAGCTCTGAACACTGTTTTCAGCTGTCATAAGCATATAATCCATATTTCTAGCTTCTAGAATCACCGGGGACTCTATTGCACCTTCAGCTTCACTTCACAGCTTCATAAATTGCCCTCTCATGGATTGCTAGCATAGACTGTGACCCTGTCACACATGTTTTCATGGTTTCCAAAGCTTTAATCTAAGATCTTACTAAAAGTCAGCATGACATCCCAAGGCTCTTGGACTCAGTGTATTTGTAATGCAAAGCACCGCATGGAGAGTCCCAAAGCATGTTTCAAGTTCAAGCAATAAAGAGACTATCTAGAAATTTAACTAAAGAAATCTGAGTGCTTACATAGTTGAGAATATTGAAATGAATTTGGGGGAACTAACTGCTTCTACAACTCTTCTTCATTTGGCATTCCTTAGATGTGCTTCTCAAATATAAGATTTACAGTTCTGGACCATCACACTAGTGAAGGCTGAAGTCCTGGTAATTTATGAGATGCCTTCAAACCATCTATCCTCTTATCCATGTACAAAGTACTTGGTTTTGTTTGTTTGTTTTGTTTTTTTTCTTGATTTTTGTTTTAGAATGGTATATTTTCAATAACCCAATTGTCCTTTGACAAAAATTGGCACAAAATTTCTATCTGAGAAAACTGTAAACTCTTTGAATCATTCAGACCTTCCATTTGTTTCTGATTTTCACTGTATATGCTGCTAATAACATCCAACAGATCCCATGCTACTGCCTTGAGATTGGGCTGCCTTGAGAATTGCTCCACCACATCAGTTTTCTGCCACATTTAAATTCATCCTCATACAAGTTCTTAGGATACAGACAAAAAGTAGATAAATATTCTGCCAGAGCATAACACACTACCATTATGCTCTAAAAGTTCTTAGAGTAGAGGAAAAAAGTAGATAAATATTCTACCAGAGCTTAACACTACCATAATGCTCTACCAGAGCATAATGACTTCTACTCCAACTACGAATGTTGTCCTTGTTCCCAGCTGAAACCTCATGAGCATGGCCTTTATTGAGTGGATTCCTTTCAGCATTATGACTTGCTGAACTATGACTAACACATCTGTT
>PVJX010026223.1:0-26089 GCA_004027295.1 Dolichotis patagonum | reverse complement strand
TTAAATGCCTGGAACTATGAGCTACCTACTTGCCTTTAGTAGACCTTAGTTTGGGAGGTTCAGGATGCCTGGTAGGACGTCAATCTTCATTGGGCCTTCTCAGGGAAAGAAAGAGCCACCCCTGCTGCCTTACATCCGTCTCCCTGGGCATTAGAGTGAAACACTTCGCAGATCACAATTAACATTTGGCTAAGCCCCTTCCTCACCCTCATCCCAGTGAAGTGGAAAGAAATACTGTGGCATGACATTCACTTTGACAAAGCTCTTTTTTCTTTTCTCTACTTTTCAAGAAAGACTGAAGAAATAAAAACAGTTGCTAAGCTCCTGGGTGGGCTCTATCAGTGCACTTTGTTGCAATCTTATCATTAAGGATTTGTGCTACCACATTTTCAGAAGTTTAAACTAAAGGAGCAAAGTGCAAGTTGGAGAAGGGTTTTCTGTCAGCTTGTTATTGGTCAGGTCAAGAGCTTGGCTCCAGGAATGCCAAGTGACCTGGAGAACTGCTACAGTTCGGTATCCAGGTGGAAAATTGGATGAGAGGATTTCTTTCTAGTTCTCTAACTTTTCCAAAAGAGAATGTTGATTTGGAGTTCCATCTTCCTTTTCCAATTATTTCAGAAAGGCCAACTCTTGCGAAAGCATAGCTCACACTCTTAATTCTCTAAGCACTGTATTTTGTGCACATCACAAGTGGCTAGTGCTACTGATGGGGTCTGGATGTCTTGCAGGCCCTTGTGTACTCCTAGCCCAGTTCCAGAAATTCTGGGATACTGAGTTTGACAGTATCTGTTCTCATCTGTGAGTCTCTTTTCAATAACAGGTGGTTTCTGGAATTGGAGTTCTTGTCATACTCACCTGGCAATGCCATTGGACTGTGCTGTGGTGTTGGTGGCTGTCTTCAGGGGACCCCCCTCATAGAGGTTTATGCTGTTAGATCGCTGTCAGCTTAATTCATGTGGACAAACCTGAGTTTCCACCAAGGATCAGGCACTGACCTCTGGTTCAGAAGCACAATGATGAGCTTAGCACAGCCTGGTAGAGGAGACGAACTCAGAATCAGTGGGTGCTAACTAGAGTGACAGACATGGTTGCAAAAGATAGAGTTGGCCCTCAGAAGGGTATTTTAACACCTAAGAGGAAGACACATGTGAGATATCCATATCCTCATTTTCTTGGAGGGCAGGGGATACCTTTCACATGGAGAATGTGGTATTTTACATGGAGAATGTGGTATTTTCATGTTTATGCACTGTTTCGTATTTAGTTTGTTATTACCAGCATTTTCTTTTCAAAGCTGGATGAATCCTGGTTTACACAAGTAAGTCTTCATTTAATGATATTTACTTACCTTCTAAATTCACATGGTTACAGCTTGTTCTGCTTACTAAACAAAAATGCCAAACTTCAACTAGTATTAAGGAGTGCTTCTCCACTTCTGGTTTAAAGGCGTTAAACCTTAGAACAGTGGAAAGAAAAGCTGTTTCCCAATACCACTTTGCAACATCATCTAAATCATTCAGAGTGGCCATCCAGCCATTGCGCATTGGTCCTCAGTGTGGGGACAATGAAGGCATTACTGACTGTAGACTTGTTTTCATCAAATACCTCATTCTAGAGTTGGGCACAGAAAAATTGTATAAAAAATAATGCAGCCTGGGACACCCTTTGTGGAGGATACATTGAAAATACATCTTAAATAAAAACCCAGGAAATTGTCCCTTCTGTCTTTCACCTGTCAGTAGAAGCAATACAATTCTATAGGCCATTCAGTGGCCTATTTAATTAAGCAACCTATCTGCTGAATGCACTGGGGATTGGCTGACAGCTTTTCACTGCTGATTTGGATGACAAAGGATATGGTGAGATATTCAACAGTCTGGTGGAATGGAAAGAAACTCCCAATTGGTCACACCTACCTATTTCTTTTGGCATGTTGCATTAGCTCTGATAATACAGAAAATAGGCCTCCTTTTATGTATTGAGAAAGTCAGTGGACACCAACCTCTTGCCTTTTGCTCTTCCCCAGTGGGCCCTGACTGAGTTTTGCACACATTTCCATTACGGATGAATAGAGATTTACTTGTAGGTGGGAAACTTTACCACGTTATTTTCAAGCAAAAAAATCCAGGTGCTTGTTTTAACCCTAAGCTAACAAATCCTTCCTTATCATCATTCTTTAATTTGGCTGGAATTATTGCCTATCCTTCATGGATACTGTTAATATTAATGACAGTTAAGCAATGTTTACATGATGCTAGACACATGTCAAAGTATTACATGTAACATCCTTGCCAGAAACACTATGTGGTAGATGTAGTTACTGTTCATTTTTTGTTGATGTGATAATTGAAACTCAAAAATTGTTTAAGTGGCTGGTTTGGAGTCACACAACAGGGAAACGACAGTCAGATTTGGGATGTAGAGTTCTTTTACTCTACAGCCCATGCTGTTAACCACTATGCCTCATTGTGTTTCTGGGAACCCAGAAGGGTTTGTCATCTTCAGTATAAGCATTAGTAACTAGGCATGGAGGGCCAAAGAGTTGCGTATTACACATCCTTTTTGAGTCTCTTTTAAGAAATCAGAAGTTCTTCACTGAGATCTGTAGGATCTAGGTAAATTCATAAAACTTTTAAGCTAGAGACAAACGTATGTGCAGGTATTCTGGGAAGATAAGCCAGAGTTTTCATATGTTTATTGAAGAAATTCATGGCATAAAGATAGTTAATAACTACCATATATACCTAAAGTGCGTATGGTCAGGCATGAACATAAGCATAAATATATATGCTTGAAGTAATCAAATGAATATACCATGAACATAAGCAAACATACCTGATTCTCCTCACAGCTGGAGGAGGTAGATATGTCGCTTTGGCAGAGGGGGAAACTAAGGCTAATAAAGGCAACTTGCCTGAGAATACAAAGCTAGTAAATAACTGTACTGGGATTTGAAGACAAGAAATCTAGCTCCTTAATCACTTTTCACTGCAAGTAACTTTTTACTCATTTGTCTGTCTTTTAGTACAGTGCCTGACACACACAGGATGTTTTTTGATATTTGGTGAATTCAATTGATTTGCATACTCTCAGCTCTATACAGATTTCCTTTTAAGAATCAGTCTCAAAGATTTGAAGCCTGTGATAGGTAGGACCTCTTGGCTGGATGAATGAAATTAATCAACATGGTTAGAAGATAACTTATCATGGCTTTTCAAGATGAGTGGTTTGGCAAAACATATGTATTTTACTTTCAACTGGAGTTCCCTAAAGGGCTGTGGCACTAATCTCCAAGCTCGTTTGTCTCCCAATAGGCTCACTTGGTTGTTCAAATCAGTCAGAGGGTACCCCTGACTACGGGCTAACTTCAGTGGATTCAGAAGTCATTGTGGAATATCAGGTCTTGATCACTATGCATAATTCCCCTAAATTCATCGCATATTAACATAATTCAAATCTACTCTACATACTATGTCAAGTTTATTGAGGAGAGAGTGGAAGGGGACAAAAATTGGGTTCAGCTTATCCAGTGCAATACAAGCTGACTGGAGTTGAGTTTCTAGGATGGAGACTCATTTAAAAGGGGAACAACTAGCTGTGATTGGGAAGAGTGCCCAATGAGTTGGCGAGCTGGTGAGTAAAAAGGTGGAGCAGGTCAGGGTCTTAATAACTTTGATTACATGTTCCAAGGTTTGACTTTGTGGCCTCCACTGCTCCCCTAATTTTACCTGCTGTGATCTTATTTTACTTTTCATTGTATTCTGTAATCATTGTCCATTAGAGGCCTCAGTCCATGCTGGGTCCGTTGCCTACCTCTTGGCCTGAATGGCCTCTTCGTATCCATGCATGGAGCTCAGCAAGTGGTGAGACTTTCTAGAGGCTGGAAGCTTCATTAGTCTTCATTGGCAGTGAAGTCCAAAATTACCAGCTTTGCAGTTGAGCTTTCTCAAGTACAGGAGCTTAACATTTGATCTCAAAGTTGATATTCTTTTCCTAAATTAGTCAGATACTTGAGCTAATTAAATCCAGCAGATATTTGAAGAAAACTGCCCTCTAGTCGAGCCACTTGCACAAACCACACTCTTTTCCCCAGTAATTAATATGCTTCTTTTATTTCCTTTGAGGTGAAAAACAGTTGTTGACAAGGACTCTGCACTCATTTGGTTCAAATAACTAATTTCATACCTGAAGACTAATTGCAGACGTGACACCATCTTTTCCTATTAGATCTTGCTCTTGAAGAAACTGAAGCAATTTATAACCTTTGAATCTTGAGGGCTACTTTAATCTGTTCTGGGCAGCATAACAATGAATATTGTTACAGGAAATATAGTTTAACGTCTTCAGTTGAAGTCCTATTAATTCAAAAGGTAATAATTCAGACAAGGTGAAGAACAAATTTGAATATTTCTATGACAAGAATGAAGTAGGTTGGCACATTGAACACAATTTTAAAAGTGCCAGTTCACCTACAAACACCAGGGAAGTATGTACAAATTGTTTTATTAATAGACTGTTAGGCTCTGAAAGTTAAAAGCTATGTAGTGTGACTGTTCATCACTCAGAAAAAATTTGTTGAAGAGTGCTGTGCACTGGACCCTGGAGATAGAATTTTGTTAATAATAGCTTTATTGAGTTATGATAAACATACTATACAATTCATTAATTTAAAATATTTAGTATTTTTTAGCCTGTTCAAAGTTGTGAAAAACATCACTATAGTCTATTTTACAATATTTTCATCAACACAGAAAACTCATATCATTTAGTCATCATTTATCAATACTCCCATCACCATTAGTTCTAGCCAACTATTGAGGAAATACAGTTTTGACTAAAACACTTGAACATACCTTTGAGAGGTAAACATACTTTTGAAAGTGACATCCAGAGATAAAGCACAGCTATCATAGCAGTATAGACTCTTGATAATCAGGTATAATCTTCTCTTTGACATATAGGAAACTGAGGCCCAGAGATAGTAAGTGAATTGCTTTTGGAACCAAAACTAAACCTCATGAATTTTGCCATCATACCTTGCTGCAGTGTTACTTGAAGTACAAATTATACAGCATAATGGCAATTGAAAATAAAAAATATGAATTCTAGAGCCAGATTGTGTAGATTTGACTCTTTCTTCTACCTTTGACAAATGATGTGACCTAAGACAATTTACTAAATTTCTCTGAGCCTCAGTTTACTAATTTATTGGATAAAAATGATAGCTGTAATAGTAAAAATGTCCATACTCCTAAAGTTGTTATACCGATTTAATACAACCTCAATCAAAATAACATTAGCATACCTCACAGAACTAGTGAAAACATTCCTAAAATTCACTTGGTGCCAGAAGAGACCTAGCATAGCAGAAACAATCCCGGGCAACAAAGGCAAGGCAGGGGGCATGACAATCCCTGACTTGAAATTATACTACAGAGCTACTATAATAAAAACAGCATGGTACTAGCAAAAACAAACAAACAAACAAACAAAAAACCAACCAATCAACAAACAAAAGAAAAGCTGATCTGACAATCAGTGGAACAGATTGGAAGATGCATACACAATGTCAAACACATTCAGCCACCTTATCTTTGACAAAGGGGCCAAACACATTGATTGAAAGAAAGATAGCTTCTTTAATAAGTGGTGCTGGGGAAATTGGCTTTTCACATGCTGAAGAATAAAACTAGACCCATGTCTCTCACCATGCACTAAACTAAAATTGAAATGAATCAATGATCTAAATATTAAAACAGAAACACTAAATATGCTGGAAGATATAATAGAGAACTCTTGAGGACATAGATGTTGGCAAAGATTTCATGAAGAAAATTCCAGTGTCATAGGTGTAGGCAGAGCTTTCAAGAACAAAACCCAGACCAAATGGGAAATGTTACACAAAGAATCAACAACTGGAATCTCATCTTATTTAAAAGCTTTCTCACAGCAAAAGAAAGCACCAACAGAGCGAAAAGATAACCCAAAGAGTGGGAAAAAAATCTTAGCCAGTTATCCCTAAGACAAAGGACTAATATCCAGAACATATAGAGAATTAAAGAAAATTAGACCCCCCAAAATTTAAAGACCCACTCCAAAAATGGGCACTGAGATGAATACATACTTCTTAGATGAAGACATACAAGAGACAAATAAATATTTGAAAGAGTGTTCAGGATCCCTGGTCATTCAAAAATGCAAATTACAACAATGCTGAGATTCCATCCCAGTCCAGAAAGAGTGGCTATTATCAAAGAATCAACCAATAGCAAATGCTGGAGGGTTTGTGGGTGAAAAAAGAACCCTTATTCAGTGTTATTAAACACAGTGCAACCACTGTGGAAATCAATGTGGAAATTTCCTAAAAAAACTAGGATGAGAGGTCCCATTTCTTGATATCTTCCCAAAAGAATTAAAAGCATCATGCCACAGTGATATATGTGCACCCCTGTTTACAGTAGCATAGTTTGTAATAGCTAAATCTTGGAAACAACTCAAAATGCTTATCAACCCACAAATAGATAAGAAAGGTGTGTGTTTTTTATGCAGTGAAGTACTACTCAGCTATAAAGAAGGATATATTTAAGACATTTATAGGTAAATGGATGGACCATACTATGAAGTGAGATAAATTGGACACACATGTATAGATATAAAGTGTAACTAAGAACCAAAATGTATAATAGATATTGTGAAATACTATGAAGTGAAATAAATTGGACACACATGTATAGATATAAAGTGTAACTAAGAACCAAAATGTATAATAGATATTGTGAAATAGGAAGAAATTGTTCAAAAAGGGAAGGGGCAGAGGAAATAAGAAAAAAGGATAAAATAGAAGCAAAGCTTTGTATATAATGAAGGGAAGAGGGGCTGAAAGCAGAAGAAAGGAATGAGAAAAAAGAGGAACTAAAGATATATCACATACAAATACAAATTTCCTATGATAGAATATTATTATTATGTATATCTAAATTATACCAATAAATGTAACTAAAAAATGAAAATAAAATAATAGTTATAACTACCTTTATGGACTGTTGAGCCAATTCAATAAATTTATATATAAAGTACTTAGATTAGTATTTGGTACAGCATAATCAATGTAGAAGTGGTTGCTATTATTTCTTGTATAGTTATTGAATTTGAAAACATGTATTTTGTTATATTCCAAAATTACATTAAATATTTATTCTTCCAGTTTTAAATCCTGAAAGTCTTTATACATGGTTTCTGTTCCATTTGTGTCAATGCATATTTATGAGTGTTACGTGTTGGATATAAAAGTTGTTAGGACAGAATCCATACACCTCAGAAGTTCACAGTAGGGTGAAGAGGCAAGTAAACAGATATGCAGTCATAAATTAAGGCAAGCAACAGGAAGTGTCCCAAATCCATAAAGCTTGGAGTGCTGGATAGGCTTCAGGAAGGCAGTGGCATTTGATTTCGGTTTTGAAATGTGACTCAGGTTTCACCTACTAGAGAAGGATGAGAGAAGGCATTCCAGGCTAAGGTTACAGCAGAAGCAGAGGAAAGAAAGTATTTATACTGGGCTGGGCATGATGGCACATGCCTGTAATCCCTGCTACTGAAGAGGCAGAGGTAGAAAAACCACAGTTTTAATGCCAGCCTGAGCAACTTAGAGAGACATTATCTCAAAAATTAAAAAAAGGGTGGGATATATAGCTCAGTGCTAGAGTTCTTATCTAGCACTTGTGAGGTCTTGGGTTTGATCCCCAGCATCACAAAAACAAAACCGAAACCTATCCTAGAACATTTCTTTAGAATGGATAAATTTTGAAGATCAGTTTTGACCAACAGGAATGAGTTAGTAAAGAGACAAAATAAGTGGAGAAGTTGGGAGATAACTGATACAGAAACAACTTGGAAGAAGCAGGAGAACATGGAACTGAACCAAAGGAGAAAAGATTGGCTGTGAACTTTTATGAACCATTCCTCTAAGACAAATGAGGAAGAGAGAATGCACAGTGGCATAAAGTAGGGGCTTTCTGCAACAGAGTCTCAGGCTTTGTGATTTGTTTCTTCTTTAATTTAGAATTCAGTACTGGTTCTAAAAATCATTGCTTCTTTTACACTGTTTAATATTATTATGGAAACAAGAACAAAAGCCAATCAA
This sequence comes from Dolichotis patagonum, assembly GCA_004027295.1. NCBI lineage: Eukaryota > Metazoa > Chordata > Mammalia > Rodentia > Caviidae > Dolichotis > Dolichotis patagonum. The sequence goes on along the minus strand of PVJX010026223.1, from coordinate 17,949 downwards.
GGAAACAAGGAAACTACTTAATTTATAAATGGGCAAAGGACTTGAATAGATATTTCTCTGTCTCCATCTGTCTTTCTCTCTAGATATAGATATAGATATAGATATAGATATAGATGATATAGATATAGATATGTAGATATATATCAATACAGTAAGTATATGAAAAGATATTCAGTATTATTAATTACTAGGGAAATGTAAATAAAAACCATAATGAGGTATCACTTTACACCTAATGGCTATTTAAAAGAATGAATATAAGTATTGTTGATCATCTGGAGAAATTAGAACCCATTGGACATTCCTAGTGGGAATGTAAAATAGTGTAGCTATTATGGAAAATAGTACAATGGTTACCCCCAAAACAAAAAAAAATAGAATTACTGTGTGATTCAGTAAGGGTACTTTTGGATAATGAACTGAAGGCAGGGATTTGGGCATCTGTTTGTGAATCTATGTTCAAAGAGCATTATTCACAATAGCCAAAAGGCAGACTCCAATCCAGGGTCCATCAATGGATAAATGGATAAATAAAATGTGGTACATAAATGCAGTGGAATATCATTAAAGCTTAAAAAGGAAGGAAAGAAATCCTAGTAAGTGATACAACCCAGATGAACCTTGAAGACATCATGCCAAATGGAATAGGTCAGTCACAAGATGAGAGATACCCCCTCTATTGACATAACTACAATAGTCAAATCATAGGGACAGAAAGTAGAATGGTGGTTGCCAGAGGCTAGGAAAGAAGGGTGTGAGGAGTTATTTTTAAATGATTGTGGATTTTGAGTTTGGGAAAATGAAAAATGATGTAGCGATGGGTGGTAGTGATGGTTGCTTGACAATGAATACACTCAATACCACTGAGCTGTACACCTTAAAATAGTTCAAATGATAAGTTTTATGTCATGTATATTTTGTCACAATAGAAGAAAACCTCATGGAGATGCCCTTTTAGCTTGCCTGGGGCCTCCTGAGTTGTTTACAACCTGAAGTAGTGACATTCCCCACTGCTGACTGCTAGGAAGTTCTGGGTATACACCATGTATAAGAGCTCCCTCCCAGCAGAACTGTGATTCTTGTTTGCATGTAGTACTTTCAAGCCAGTCGATGCCTCATTTTCTTTCTCACTGCTGTATATGCCATCATGAAATTGTGATCAAATCTGAATGTGTATGAGAATCAATTAATTGGAGAATTTGTTAGAAATGCAGCTTCATGCTATCACTCCTTCCATTAAACTAGTTCGGTAGGTTTCTCAGCTTGTGCTGTACCATAAGCCACTCCAAAACTAAGTGACTTAAAATAACTAGTCATTATTTTGTATAGTCTATGAGTTGACTGGATGGATCCACTGGCCTGGACCAAGCTTGTCTGATCATAGCTAGATTCACTGAGCTAGATTCACTGAGCTGCAGTCAGTGAATAGTTAGCCAAGGGTTGGAATTTCTAGGATGGTTTCAGTTGGGATAGCTTGAATCTGCTCCATGGCCACTCATCCTTGAAAAACTGGGCCCAAGGTTGTTTTTGTGGTGTGGCACAAGTCTAACCAAGCACAATTCATCATACACTCGAGCACATGGAAATGCACAGCAACTTTTCAAGTCTTTGTAATTCTGTTTACCAGCATCCCATTGGCCTAAGAAAATCACATGACTGAGTTCACATTGTGGGGTGTGATTATAAAGTTAAAGGACAGAGAAAAAAGGTTTCAGAAAGGGCACTGATGGGGCCACTAATGCACTACTGTTAATCTGCAGTATGATGACGTGAAAGCTGGAGAAACTGCATTTTTAGTAAACATCCCAAAGTCATTCTGATGCGAGAGATCCACTGACCACATATTCAGAAATACTATTCTACTGTCACTTGACATAAGTATTTGAACTGACACCATGAAGAATCAGACAACTGGGAGTTGTGAGTGGGTAGCACTTATGCTTTTCCTTAGTTGCACTTAATTATTCAGGCTAATTGGTCTCTCAAAGGCAGAGATTCCAACAAAAGCTGTGTCTCTTTTTAAAATAATCTCTTATAGTCATTTACTTGGTACAGAGAACAATGCAGTTGAATTAAAATTGACAGAGAATTTTTCCATGCAGGACAGGAGATGCTGTTGATTTGTTTTGTGTTGCTTGTTACACTATATACTTCTGTCCTGGGGAAGCTCATAGTAATGTAAATGAAGCATCAAAGTGGTTTATGGGGCATGTGATAGGATCATCAAGTGGAGACTGTTGCTTGCATGAGACCTTTCTTAGAAGAGTAATCCATGCAAGGAGAATATGAACAGGAAAGAAAAGAAACTGTAAGAAGAAACTCCAATTGTATTTAACTAGTTGTATCAGAAAGATCAGAAATGTACAGGTATGGACAAAGCTCTATAAAGGCAGTCACCATGATATTCTTGTATCGCTGATGCCACCCACAGTGCCTGTCACATAATCAGGGCACAGCATACACTTGCTTAATGAATTTCTGGACTCCACCCTCAGAGATTCTGGATGAATAGGCTAAACAGAGTTCTTCACAGTGTAGTTCTGAACCATCTGCATCAGAATCACCTACAGTTTGTTTTTAAAAACTGAAGTGCTTGGATTACACTTTCTACTTCCTGGATTTGATGCAAAGCAACCATAATTTATATATTTGAGAAATGTGAGAATAGATGTAGGTGTTCCTGATGCAATCTTCTCGGAAGGCGGTGGGTGATTCTCATTCTCTCTGCTTGTCTCAGTTGAGAAAGCCCCTTGAGGAAGTCTAGTGCACTGGCTTGAGAGCCACCATCTTGAGAGTCACATCTTTTAGTCATTAAGGTTTAGTTTCTGGGTTTGCCATTTTTTGGTGCATTTTTTTTCAGGAGGGCAGGATTTAATACCACATAATCGTCTTCCTTATTCTAATGGCTATGAGCTGTATTTTTTGTTGTTCTTTGTGATGTAGAAGATTGATTCCAGGGCCTTCACACTGAGACATATCCCCAGTCCTTTGTATTTTTATCCTGAGACAGGATAATATTGATCATGCTGGCATCCAGCTTGTGATTTTACTGCGTCAGCCTCCCACAATGATGGGGTTACAGACATGCTCCACCATGCCCATCTGTGGGTTGGATTTAAACCCTGAAAACAATGATAAGTTCCTGGAATTCTGTAACATGTGCAGTGTGATTAACAAATATGGTGAATGATTAATTTTTTTTTAAAAAATTGGATAGTAAAGGGTACATTGCCATCAATCTTCCTAAAAATCTTCCCTTGCTATAAACTTATCCCACCATTCCTGCTACTTTCCAAAACAACTCTGGATATCCTCTTTCATGTATGTCTTCAGTTGTGCTGTTGTGGCTGCCTCAAAGTCCTCACTCAATTCAAAATGCTTGCCTTTCGTGGCCATTTTGACTTTGGGTAACAGCCAGAAATCACACAGTGCCAAATCTGTAAGGTGAATGAGCACACACTAACGTTTTTATGAGCCTGTGTTTCCACTGGATAGCACCCAGCAGCAGCATTTCCCATTTTTTTATCATGTCTTATAAAGATGAATGAGGACTTCCAGAACTTTGAAAAGTGGCAGGAATAGTGGGATAAGTGTGTTCAAAGTGGGAAATGGAGTATTTTGAGGGGAATTAATAGCAATGTGTCTTTTACTTAACACATTTAAAAATTTGAACACTCACCATATAGTTTGATCATCACTTGTATCATTTGTCTGCAGAAGTCCTCCTTTCCCCAAGTGTTTTTGACAGTGTGGATTTGCCAGATGCTGGTGTTTCCCAAAAAGTAGAGCCGTGGAGCTGGAGGTGTAAGGAAATGGATTAGAGACTCCTGTCACGAGGTGTTCAGTTATTTGACTTGACTATATTACAGGCAAATTTTGAAATAGCAGAGCAACTGGACACTTATTTCCTTGTTAGGAAAAAAGCAAGTTAGTTTAAGTGTGGAAGGTGACTTTTGGAAAGGTGGAGAGAGCTTTCAGGGGAGTAGTTCTGGGTTCAAATGGAATCTCTCTCTCTCTCTCTCTCTCTCTCTCTCTCTCTGTATCTCTTGTTTTTTTGTTTTTGCTCATACTGTGTCTTACTCAGATAGTGATTTTCATTCCCTTGCCTGATCTTCTGGAACAAAGAGAGCATGGTTCCCCGCAACACACACATACACACACACATGCACACGTGCACACACGCACACGCACACACACACAATCCTGCAAGGGCAACATTTCCAGATAAACAAGGAAAGGCTGCAGGGGCTCTTGCTAGACTGACAGTGAATGAACCAAGCCTGCCAAGTTTGAATTATCTGACAGGGAACCTCATGCACTCCTAGAAAAGAGGATTCAGAAGCCTTTCCTTGGGCAGCAAATGGTCTATCATTGATGCTGGGTTGCTGCCATCCCTCTTCAGGGAGTGCACGCCAAGCACTCTGAGCTGTGACATTACCTTCTACAAGCCATGCGGTGTGGGGCTGCTTCACACTAATGCGTCTAGTCACTTGCTTTAGTGTCCTTGTGCATTGCCTGTACTTTTTCCAGAACCATGCCTCATGACTTCTCTGTTCCTAGCATACGTGCTTCTGACAGTGAAGAATCTATCAGCTGTTCCTTGAATCATTTCATCTTTTTTTAAGGTGTTAACATTTTCAATTTTTCCACACTGAACAATTTTGCCTATTCTCCCATGAGCTCAATAGTGACAGCAATTGAGTATAGACAGAAATCAGTCCCTTGAAGCGTGAGGCCTGCCACTGTGCACTGCCACCCCAAGTCTCATCTCCATTCATCTCTGCTTATCTGGTTTTGGCTTTCTTTAGGCTCCCTTTATTATTTTATCTCAGCTGGTATGAAAAGAATCAAGTGTTTTCAGTGTTTTGTTGAAAATTTAATAAGAATCAAATTTCAACTCTTTAGATTTTATCTGACTTGTGACTGCTTTGGCCCATTAATTCATATCCCTGATATTATTTTCATTAGAAGCCATTGTATTCTTATCTTTCGTGGGCAAAGTTTCACACTGTGAGGCAGTTAAATGAGTGCGGAGTTGGTGATGCCATTCTGCAATGTTAAGGGATAGGTCAATGAATGGGTCAGATATGAGTCTAATCCTGACTGTACTGCTTTGTAGCCTTATATAGCCTCAGGCAAGTCATTTCAACTTTTGTGTGCCTCAGTTTCTTCATTTGTAAGCTAGTCCCAACCTCATATGTTAGTTCTGAAGACTGAATAAGAAATTCCATTTTACTTGCTTAGAGTAATCCCTGGTACATATCATGAACTCAGATGTCATTATATATAATTATGATTGCTTACTTACCCTGTCACTCAGGAATCATACAAGATGCCACACAGTGTATCTTTAGGACAAGAGTTGTTAAACCATGACCCACTCACAGGTCAAATCCAGCTTTGCCTGTGACCTAAACATGATGTTCACATTTTTAAAAATTTATTTATTTATTTATTTAGGTACTGGGGATCAAATTCACGACCTTGCACTTGCCAGGCAGGCTTTTATGCTGCTGAGCTAAATCCCCAGTCCTGATTTTCACATTTTTAAAAGACAGATAAAAATCAAAAGAAGAGTGCTACTTTGGTATGGAAAAATTCAAATTTTAACCTCTACCAGGGAAGTTTTATTGGAATGCAATTATTAGACAGCTTTTAGTCACTGTGGCAAAATATCTAAGAAAACAACTTCAATGAGGAAAGATTTATTTTGGCTTACAGTTTCAGAGGGGTAGCCCATGGTAAGCTGACTCTGCAGTTTTCCACCTGTGGGGAGGTAGAAACATCATGGGGGTAGATGGTAGCAGAGGCAAGATGCTCACTTCATGGCATCCAGGAAACATGGGAAGCAGAGAGGACAGGAAAGAGCTCAAGAAGAAGAGGCCAAGGACCACATCTAGTCCCCAAGATTGCACCCCACCTTCTGAAAACCCTACCTCTAAATACATAAGCGTTTGAGGGGGTGCATTTTAGAACAGCCATGCTCATTCAGTTATGTATTGTTTATGGCTGCTTTTGCTGTACCCCACAGTAGAATTTGCTAACTGTGACAGATTTCGTATGATCTGGAGTACCTAAATATTTACAAACTTGTGACCCTAACTCTAGGACACTTAGATGTATCTTTGATACATCATTGGGATGGGTAGTTCAGGAATAATTTGCAGATGATTGCCACTAGCCAAACACTGTCTCTCTGTCCCTCTGTCTCTCTGTCTCTCTCTCTCTGTCTGTCTGTACAGTGAATTTCAAAGGAAGGACAAAATCACACAAGTCCGTGTAAGTCAAATAAGATGAGGCTTTTATGGCATTTTTAGCTAAGAGTTCACTTTGTGTTTTTGAGAGATTGGGATGAATTTGAGAGACTTGGCATTGGTTAAATGAGTTTACAGTCTCTCTTGTTTTCATTTCCACCATCAGAACCTTCTCTATGAGGAGGAAAGAATGAACATTAATTTTTTTCTGTATTATTAGGTTTAGTAGGATTATGAGGTATTGCTACTGAATATTGCATACAGAGGCAAAGTGTGATCACAGTTAATACCAACATAACACCCTGATCTTCCCCAAAAGGCAATTTCTGTAAAGTGTAAAGTCTTACAGTATCCAGATTGCAAGGAGTCTCAGAGATATGCAGGGATGATATTCATTTTAATATCTCCTTGCTGATATAGATACAATATCCTGTGTGAAGGCAAAATATTGCATAATAAACAAGTCATACTCTAATCTATTCATACAACGTGGCCTTTAGTGGGTGTTTATTTACTAGAATTATATTTGAATACCGGTGAGATATTAAATTTCATTTGCTTTACAAAATATGTGGCCATTGAGATACAAAAAATTTGCCTAGATCTGAATTGTGGGGGTGGAGGTGGGGATTGGAATGATTCTTCTTTAGGAGCTTGAAACTCTGGACTTCTGGGCTTCAGATTCACCTTTTATCTGGCCTGTGGCTCTAATGAAATGCCTTTTGAGTAGGATGTAGTGTGCACAGTGCACCAGCCTCCTGGGAGAAGGTGTGTAATTGGCTGAGCAGACACAGCAGTCCGGGTGTCTCTCAGGGAGGAGACGGAGACTGGGAAAGTGCCAGTTGGAGTGGTGAGAGACTGGCTTACCAAGAGGAGGATGGAGGGAAAAAGGGAGGCCGCAGAGGAGCTGTTGGACCAGATTTTGCCAAGAAGTTCTCAGATCCTCTGAATTCTCCTTATCTTCATGCTGCTGATAATTTGGGATTTCCCAGTTGTAGGTCTGTAGGGAGTGATGGGCTCCTTAACACTTGATTTTCTCAACAAGAAGCAGGCCAAACTGACTGAGGCAGCAAAAGTGGCCCTATGTGTACAAAACTGATACTCCCAAGCTTACCAGGTATGCAAAACATTAAAGAGTCCTATCTCACATCCTGATGTTTCCAATTTGAACCTCCTTTGCAAGACTGTCCCGGTATGGTTTTACCCTGTAGTTTGTATTTTCTTTCGTTTTGTTTTCTGGGAAGCAAACAGAACATCTGGTATGGATGGTGCCATTTGATAGCTATGTATACCAGAGTGTCCACTTCGTACACTGTAGTGGTAGATTTTCTATTTGATGAGATTTGTTTGGATGTAGAGTGGTAATCTGCCTACCTCAACAAATTGCTTTAAAGAAGAATCAACATGAATGTCTGAACTACCATTTCAGTAGACCATCCAAGCCAATGTCATCTGTGTTGTGAATGTGTTTAGCAGGAGAATAGCAATAGGCCTGGCTAAAGATGCTGACATCATGCAGTATAATGACTTCACACAAGATGAGGCCTAGAAGAGCTCCAGCTTCTGGGGTAGTCATTTCCTCTGGGCCAGGTGGTGTGTGGTATCCAGGTATATCTGTTCAAGGCAGAGTTTTAGATGATGAGTGGTGGGAATGGGCATGGCACACAAGGGGCAATCATGTCACTGTCGCTGAGTTGGCCTGTTGAAGACTCCCAAAGAATTGTTCAGTTTCCCAAGCTCAAGGAAAAAGCCTGAGTAAGAGCACTGTATATCAAATGTCCTTTGGCCATTTTTAGCTACTGGTGTTACAATTTGATAACAGGTATAGGCTCAGAATTGTAAATAAAGCTAGTTGTTTTAGCTCAGCATTGATTTTCGTATGTAAATCATCAACACAGTTTTGATTTAATAATAAAAATAACAGCTTGCAGTTTCATGGCCAGTGGGGCAGTAATGCCATTGGCCAGCAAGGGCCCTCTGTTTTTAGGCTGTCTCTTTGGACAGGGACCCATGTGTCAAAGTCACAAATGCTGTTATTCTTTTGAGTACTTATTATGCACCAGATATTGTACAAAGGGCACAAACATCTCATTTAATACCACTGATTACTGTATAAGATGTACAGCTATTTTATATCATGTTATAGATGGGGAAATAGAGGCCCAGAGAGTTACTTGTCTATGACAGTGCCTGGAAATTTTAAGAAAGTCTTGACATTCTAAAGCATATCTGACCGACTTCACACTGTATGTTCTTTATACCATGTCTGCAAACTTGTGTAAAATTGTTCTCTTGGAAGGGTGTCTACTAGGCATCATCCTGCAGATATGGAGAGCTGGAGAACTAGAGACAATCTATAAGAAAATAGAGATGTAGGTGAAAAGGAGAAAAGAAGGTAAAAAGCCCCTGTTTGCTGACAGGGTAGGAAAACTGAAGAGAAGAAGTTCTAACTGTAGGGAACTAATGAAGGAAAAATTAGGGAGAAACGGGCTGCATAGCTAAACTAATACAGAGCCTTGTAGCTAGAAGGAGCTGGATACATGTCGATAACTGGACAGGCTTTCCATGTCTGGACTTCCTTGAAATGCCCTTTTAACCTGCTTCCCTTCTGATGGCTGTAGTCAAGCCACTTATGCACAAAGCCACATGTTCCTATAGAAGAAGAGAATGGGACATGGAGATTAAATTCATTAATGAGGCTGTATCATCAGCCCCCCTTAAGTCCTAGTTCTGATCATCACCCCATAGTTCTGACACCACTCTGTCTGACACTAAGCAATGTTTCTGTGACTGGAAACACCATGATGGCTCAATCGAGTACTTTTGTGCGTGGAATGTGAGAGGCAGAGGCGAAGGTGGATTCCTAGTGCTCCACTGTGCCCTTGGGGTTGGAGCACCAGAGTGAGTTTTCACCTGTTATTGCTGGTGTTTGAAATATTAATTAGTTCCCCAGAAGTTGAGCCACAAGTCTCCTAGGGGCAATAGCTGCTCTGCTCTATTTTTTGACTAGCAAAGTTTATTTTGGAGTGAAAGTTTATTTTCCTGGGAAAGTGCTATTACTTTACAGTCTCTTTCTCGTCTGTGAAGTTGAAGAGAAAGCAAGCAACCTCACTGCGGGAGCAGATCACAAGATAGCAGTGGAGACAAGGAAAAGATGCACCAGGCTCTCTTTAAGCCCGAGACAAAGGACAGCAAGGGGCGTGTGATGCAGACCTGTTGGTATCTATTACCAACATTGTGTTGCCCAAGTTTGGGCAAAAACAAGAAACAGGGTATATAAATGATTGCTGTTACTTTTGCTTTGCTTTTCTCCTCTATTTGGTTAGTTTTCCATTGGCTATAGCAACATCGTGGTCATTTTCTATGGTACTGTGTAAAGTTTTACTCGCCATCATCGCCACCTTTCATGCACACACCCATTAACGAGTTGATTTCTCTAATTATATCTTGTGCTAGCATTTTGTATTACAGGCATTGCTAATTATATTCATTCAAAATAGGTTCCAATTAAAATCTATAAACCCCTTAAGGCTCTATAAAATCCCCACCATCCCCCTTAGAGCGTAGCATTAATATTTACTCTACAGAGAGAAAAACTTCTCATCTTGTATTTATCTGATGGATCACTTTTGTTATTGATGAAAAGCAAGTCCACATGGTTAATTGGATCCCTTAGGTATTGATGAAAAAAAAAACAATTAGTTTTTCACTTTCTAGGATGGTTCCATAGAGCTTCCTAGAACCATCCTTTGTTTCAAATCTTTTATGAATGTACACATGTAAAATGTTCCTTCTAACTGCTGTGCTGTGAGTTTCACAATGCTTCTACTTTCGAGGGCAGGCAATGGAAATTCCCTGGGATAGTGGAGATTTGCAGCATGCACAGAACCTAAGAGAGGACCATTTCAATGTCTCTTCTATGCTGAGCCAAGTGAGGAAGGAAACAGCAGCCTGCTTGTCACCAAACTACTTCTGACCTGGGAGGCTGATTATTGGAAGTTTACTGTATAATCCATCAGAGGGAAATCCTGCCAAGTTCTCTTTTCAAATAAAAAATGTTAATATTTTTTCATACCTTTACTTCATAATCAATATCAAATTTTCAAGGCAGTGAAACTAATCAAAGACAATAAAATGAGCTCAGCATAAGGGAAAAGAGGCACAATTAATAAGCTGTAAATGGGGTTGAGTGAGAAAATAAAATATTAGTTAACTGTAGGATGTCCTTCCTGTGTGCCACTTTTTGTGGGAGGCACGAGGCAAGCTCATGTCATGTGCTGCTGAGTTTGTTCCTTGAAACATCAGAATCAGAAGTCAGGAACAATCAGGCACTTCCCCCTGTGGAGTTGGGATGTTTCTAGCGACAGGACTATGCATGTCAGGCCAGTATACAATGGAGGTTCCTTGCACCACACAGTAGGCTGTGTGGCTGAGGTAGGCATGTGGAGCAGAGGTAGCAGAAGAGAGGAAGACCAGTGAGGTGCTCTATAGCATTGTTCTGGAATGTTCTAGACTCTTCAGAATTGGTTCTTCCTTATACCCTACCTGATCTTCATCTGCACTGTCCTTTCAGTTCAACTTTTGCCAGCAGGTAGAGGACAGTGTTCCCTATGATATGGTTACAAAAGATACACAGTATTTTATATTTAATGAGAGCGTTTTGAAATGTACTAAGCCTCTCACACACATTCTCTCATTTAATCATCTCTACAGTCCCATACAGTTAATAATGATATTGTCAGCATATCGTGGGTAAAGATAATGGGGTTGAAGGAAGTTATCTTGACTTGTCTACTGCTCACAGTACTAGTCAGTGGCAAAAGCAGTCTCAACAGCTCAAAGGTGAAAGAGGGGACAATATTTTCTGGGGGCTCTGATACTGAAAATGACTCAGATGAAGTAAAGTGATCAGGATTTGGAGGCTTGCATGGGAAACATTACTCCAAATTACCTCATCTTTCTAGTGTCTAATTAGACGCTATGTATCGGACAAGCGTTTCCAGAAACATTGTTATTATCCAAAATTCTAACCACTAGTTTCTCTGAAAAGATTTCCAAGGCCTAAAACTCACTTCTTTTTAATAGTAATGAAAGTCTTCTTAGGGATTCTGTCATTGGCTCCTGTCTTCATCACTTTCCCATTGCTGAGACGATACCCAATACCCACAACTTAAGGGAAGAGAACTGTATTTTGGTTCAGGTTTTCAGTCCATGGTTAGTTGACTTCAAGGCAGAAATGGCATGGTGCAAATTCAGGGCAGACAAACAAGCTGCTCAGTTCATGACAGCCAGGAAGCAGAGAGAGAGATGGCAGGACCTGGGTAGGGAAATATGCCCGGGTCATACCCAGTGGCCCACCTGTAACTGGGCCCCACCTTCTACCAGCACACTCAGCTACTGAACTCACTAGTGGATGAATTTGACCATGAGTATACCATCTCCATGATCCAATCACCTTCCAAAAGCCCTGCCTCTGAAAGTCCAAGAGGTTTGTGGGTACATCCTAGACATAAACCATAACAACTGCAATTTGCAGTTCACAAGGAAGAACTAAAGATACCTTGCTTTTCTAAGAGGCCACTCGAAAGAATCAAAACATCAGAGACCTACATTGCTCCAGTGGCCTGGGGAAATGAGCTTGCAAAAACTGTAAAATGCAACGATACTACTCTATTTATTTAACAAACAGTGACTGAGTATTCACCCTGGGTCAGACCTTCTTCTTGGCTTTGGGGGTCATAAAGATGAAGGGAATGCCACCTTGAGATTACGGTCAGCTAGAATACGTAGGAAGTAACAGATAATTGCAAAACTCTCAGATAAGTGATTTGATGACACTATGCAACTCTGTCCTCTAATTTGTGGAGAGTGTAGGTGCTTAGGACATTATAGCTGGATGGTGACAACTCTAAAAGAAGCTTGGGAGATTTTTAAATGGTTTCATTTTAATGGAATCAGCTTTTTATTATGTTAACTGAAAAGATGTGTTCTGCAAAGGTTTACTGAATCTTTCTTTCCCTTTAAAATAGCCAACTATATGTTTTGATATGTTTCAAGCAGTACTTTTTAAAAATAAGGTAGCACAAATAGGATAATACTGGAATACATCAGTGTGCTATGATGCCTGAATCAGTAATACACAAATAACTGTACCTTCAAAAGGTAAAGAAAAGCAAAGTGCTAGAAATCATTAACTACAAAGAGGCAGAGTGCCACAGTAGAACAAGCAATGACTTCTGAACAGGAAGTCCCTGATGGCTATTTTCCTGTGTGAGTACAGGAAGTCCCTGTTCTTCTCTGGACCTCAATTTTCTCATTAGTGGTATGGGCATTGGATAAAAATCTCAATCCAATGGCCACATTCCTTTTCAAGATGATAAAATCTTGGACTTCTATGGTAATGCTTCATCATTCTGAGGTTCTACCCTCATTGCATGGCCCCAGGCTGTGTTTTCAGGGAGCATCAAGCTCTGAGGAGGTATGGGGTGTATTAAAGGAAAATCAGCTGCCCCTTGTGAATGAGACTCTCTCCACTCTCACTCACCACCTGCACTTCTCCAGTCTTTCATATCTTCCTTTTCTGGGTCTTCCCATTTAGATGGCAGACTTTAATTCAGTCCTGGGATCAGTTCCTCTTTTGGAGGAATGAATGAGAACTCGGCTCTCTTTACCCTCTCCTAATAACTATGTGTCTGTGTGTGTATGAATTCACACAAGTATACACATTTCACAACCATCACTAGAGAGAAAGAATTGAGCTCAAATCCTTTTTTCAGTCAGGTTCTCAAAATGACAGCTATACTTCTCCATAGTTAGGTATTAAATGAATTCCATTCTCCTTGTCAAGTTTCAGACAGGGAAAGAGCCCGGAATTCCAATAGTGATGGTGTTCTTGGCAAGCACTTTTACAGGGTGGTAAGACAATCAATCTGCAGTTAGACAGTCTGAAGGCTTCAGCTTTCATCTGACTTGGAAAATATATGGACTTGGTATTATAACTACCATCCCCATGTCTTTATTTTGAGTATAGCATGCTTTTTTCCACTAATTACGTGGCTTTCTCCATCCACTAAGAACACATTGCAATTGTGGAGAAAAACATGACACATTAATTGAATCTCTATGCCTTTTTAGCATTGGAAGACCATGCATTTCTTGGATTCAGAGTTACTTATACTGTTTTGAATTGAACCCAGTACCCCCCTTCAGTCTGGATCCATTTACCTCCCCAGAATCCATTTGCTAAGGACAAGCAAGTGGGCTGATTAAGGAGTACTGATGCTTTCTGGCTCAAAGAATGTAATACAGTGTGTTTACAAATCCATCTCCTCACCTCTACCCTAAGTTTCCCTTTCTTTCTTTGACTTTAGCATTTTATATTTACCTCTCAATTCGTTAGACTGGGAATAAAGTAATAAAGTATTGCAGTTCTTCACCCTCCCACACCCTGCCAAATTAGGAGGTAACAGGCTCCAAAAGATCCTTGCATCTCCAGCCCCTTTCAGGGATCTTAATAGCTTTGTTACCTTTGCTCCATGGTTGGACCTGCATCTGTATCCCAACATGCAGGGAATGGTCAAAGGTAGCTGTCAGAGTCCAGAGATCCACTGGCTGTGGAAAGCCTGTTGACTTAAATAATGACCACTTGGCTAGATGCCTCTGAAGATGTCTTGCTTAAGGGCTATTTCATGAATGGGCCTTTGTTTATTTCAAAAGTGTACCACTGTTCAAACTTGAGCATTACGTGTTATGTGATGGGCACTGGAGACAAAAATGGAAGTTCCTTAGAAAACACTCCCATTGTATTTACCAGTCCATGTGCCATTGCCACTTGTGAAGTCACAGCATAGCCACTCTCTTTTGTTGAAAGCATGTGGGGGGGGCTTAGAGCAAACTGTAGACATATGTACTCATGGTGCCATCAAGGGAAGCAAGAATTAAAAGGGGAAAAGTAGTAACAGGTGCTGGGAGGAATTCACTGGATGGGGTGGGAAATATTTACAGTTAAGGAGCTTTTTTATAAGGACAGATGTGATGTGCAGACCCACAGGCAAGCAGTTTTTGCCTAGCAGAAGGGAAAGTTGGAGTAGATTCTTAGGACTGTCTTACACTTGACCCAATTCATCCTTCTGCCCCCTCTCTTTCACTTCAGTGTGCTCAATAAATACTAAGTCTTGAGAAATTATTTAAAATAGTGTCTTGCAGTAGTCAGTAAGTGGTACATGCCAGGCAGCATGCTAAGAGTTTTCCTCACATTATCTTGTACCACCATTACATGGATCCTGTGAGTTGGAGGCTGTGAACCTATATTACTGATAAGAAAACTGAGGCTCAGACATGAAGTTGATTAAGGTAGCATAGCTAGCATCTCACATAATCGAGTTTATCAAAGGTCTCTCTGACCTCAAAACACTTACTCTATATATTATTTGGGTGTCTGGCAAGCAAGGAAAGGCACATAAAATTTTATCAAAAGGATCCCAGCTACTACTGAGAAGGGCTTTGGGCATTTCAACTGTGACTCCCAAGCAGCCAGCCAGATCCTCCCCAAGCAGCCCTGGGAGGGAGACCACATGAGTGTTTCTCAAGGGAGGTTTCTGCTCAGTCCATATTGCTTCATCCCCCATTAATGTAGTTAAGGATGTGTAGGTATGGAAGAAGTAACTTCGAGACACCTGCAGAAAGGCTTGGGCATAATACCTTTCCCTCCTAATTTCAGTGAAGTGGAAGCGGGGAGTGGTGCTTGCAGCTAAGGTGTGGGAGGGAGCTGAAGGCAAAGCATTTTCTCCTGGTTTAACTGTTTCCCTTTAAATTCTACCACCTGTAGGGTTTTAGGGAATATCCAAGTGGACCTCAGTTTGGAAATGTGCTATCAGGAGAAAAGACATTAAGACAGCTCTACCATCTCAGAGGTGCGTGACTGTGAGAAAGCACTTAAATATAACTTTTGCATCTGTGCAGTGACTATCCCAGTCCTTACTCATTATATATTGCTTGATGAGTATAAAGATCAAGAGAAGAGACATATGCAAAAATATTTCAAGCATCTCAACAACTCTATAAATGTAAGTGATCAGTAGAAAGTTAAGAAGGAAAGGGTAGTCAGGTAATTGACGTTACCTTTTAGCTGAGAGCAAATCAGTGCCTCTCCACGCCCCCCCCCACTCCACACACATACCTGGGTGAACGGGCTGTCTTGTCCTTAAAGCACATTTGCAGAGTAGGAGGAAGCTTTTATCCAGGTCCAAGTGCTACATTTCTGATATGAGAACTAGTTTGAGATTTAAATGAACTCTGTCTCTCAAGACACAGCTTTGCATCTATTTTGCATTCAAATTTATTTATCCAGAGACAAAATTGTGTGTTCTTTAATTCTGATCACAGCATATGCAAGCTGGCCAAATGAGGTGCTGATCCAGCAAAACGGCAAGTAGCCTTTTGCTTCCCTGAAATTGCTAATTTTACGAATGGCAGACTGTTGAAACATGGCGCGGAATATCTCTTTTACTAGAATCTGGAAAAATGGGCACATATGGTCTTGTCAGGAGTGAATCAGATGCAATTCCAGGATTATAATTAAGTAGTTGAAATTCCAAAAAGAAGAACCTCGCATGAACAAAGTCAGGTGTAAGTTACTTTTGGTTAGCTTTCTCTGAGACTCCTGTGGCCCATTCTTGGGAGCATAGATACTTTGATTTCTTGCCATGAGAAATGTTTAATTGTAAAACAGCAAACATTTTCACCTCAGTTCTAACTGTACTTGATGTGACATCTGTACACCATTCTTATGGTATGATACATCATAGAATGTAAGAAGTCTTGGCAGAGAGGTTAAGCTAAATGTTCCTATATAAATATTTAGGTTGGCAGCTTCTCCCAACAAATCTAAACTTCTGACCAACTCCTTAGGCAGCCAACCACAGTGAGAGGAAAATGGGGATGATTATAGAATGAACGCTTTCTCAATGTTTCTTTCAGTACTCTGTTACTTGAAGGGGATGACCATGTCCCACTCTTGTCTGTTGCACTGGCATCTAGCATAGGGACTGGCGTATAAAAAAAGTTGATTTGGAGATTTTCAGTCTGTCTACAGCAAACATTTCTAGTGGTACTCCTGGAGTTACTGAGGAATGGATTTTGCTTCTTAGTCGATAACACAACATCTGTTCCTTAAAAATAAATGTCAGATAAAAGGTGGAAACATCCCAAGTGCCCATCAACTGTAGAATGAGTAAACAACATGTGCTACATGAGTACAATGATGTATTATTCAATCGTAAACAGACATGAAGTACTAATACATCCTTCAACGGAGGTGAAGCCTGGAGACACTGCAGTAAGTGATTAAAGCCATCTTTGAAAGGCCACATGCTGTCTGACTTCATTTATTGAAATACAGTGGTATCTTGGTTCACGAACTTAATCCTTTCCACGGTTCTGGTTACAACCAAATTGCAAGTATAGTCTATATTTTGTGACCATCATTGTGGAAAGAATTAAGTTCATGAATTGAGGTACCACTCTATAAGAGTAGGGAAATCCATAGAGAGGGAAAAGAGATTAGTAGTTGCCTGATGATGAGGGAAGGGGGAGACTGGAGGATGATAGTAAGAATATGGAGTATGAATATGGAATATTTGGGGAGGTGTTAAAATGTTCTCAGATTAATTGTGGTGATGGTTGCAAAACCGAGAATATACTAAAAACCTTGAATTGTGCACTTTAAATGCATGAATTATATGAGACTAGAATTATACCACAATGAAGCTACCCTATGGAAAAGAAGTTTTGCTAGCTGCTTTTGATGTGTACTTCCAGTTCCAAAGCCTGACCAAGATTACTAAATCCCAGCCCCAATGTTTCCTCATAAGCATTTCCCCTGGCAGATCTTAGAAACTTCAGGTTCCTTTTAGCTCCTGCTTTTAACTCTAATATTCAGAACAAAGAACTCCCAGAAAGACAATTGTTGCTATGGTGGAGAAATAAAACAAAAATTTGTGGCGTCAAGCTGTGTGTACACATAATTACCCATCCTCTGCTTGGGTAGATGCTCTGCTACATGCAGGTGACCCAGTTATTCCCATTGTCATGTTTTCCCAGAGCCTGACACAATTTCCTTAGGACACTGAAATCACCTGGATATTTTCCTCACAGAAATGCAGTAATATTAATGAAAGTAGCTGCTACAAAATAATTTATATATTTTATCTAGGAAGTTGAATCCTGATTAACCATGATAAACCTAACACATTGAGCTATACATCTCATTCATGATGCCTCTGTTTTTGGTTTGTTTTTAAAAAAGAAAAGCTTTTTTGCATAGTTCTTCCACAAACTACTTAAGTTTTTTTTTACTTTAAAAGGAACCAGTCCAAAGTAAGGAAATAATATTTTGACATCTGACAGATGAACCATTCCTTTTATATACTGAATGATGATTTCATATCATTATCAATAAGCATAAATACCATTTGTTAACACCTCTTCAATAATCATGGATTCCTAGGACTATCACATTGCAATAGAAATTATGACAGTAGTAACTGAGCCCATGTGTACCTTTGATTCAACTAGAAAATACTTATTTGGTAAAGATTGGTTGTAGTGTGTAGTGTTTAAAATGTTGCTTAAAATTTAAGACTGCCTCAAAAGAGAGCAAGGTCTACTTACAACATGTTTTCTAGGGTGATTTCCT
>PVJX010026222.1:0-26090 GCA_004027295.1 Dolichotis patagonum | reverse complement strand
AATGTTGTTATATACTGCTGAGACACCATGGTAACCATTGTAGATCACCTTGTATTGCGGTTTTATGTGACTTTTCTGCCTCATGCTTTTCTAGGAATTGTTTTGTTTTATCTTGCTTTGTTTTGTTTTTCCTGCTAATACAGAAATGATAGATATACATTTAGAGACTCATGCATGTGTAGAGCTTATAAACAGTTTATGAGAACCAACTATATAACACATGTTGAAATGAACAACTACTTTGAAGAAAAAGAGACACTACAGTACCCAGTGCTGATTCCATAATGTCATGATGTGAAGTCCAGCAAAACTATCACTTTTTGTTCAAAGTTATCTTAGCTTGCTTTGCCTTGTTTAAGTTCAACACACATGAAGGTATGGACAGCTGTTTTGAGGAGAATGAGAGACACTATGACAGCCATTCTTGGCTTCCCTAATGTCTGGTCTTGAAGACCTGTAATGCCCTCCTCGTCCTGCTTAGATCAATTCCATACTATGTTGTTTCATGTGAATTCCCTGTATGTGACAATATGGACAACTATTTGGAAGAAAACAAGAGTCAATATGATAGAGAGTGAATATCTCCAATTGTCTAGTTTTGAAATTTATGTCTCTTGCATTGCTTTCTTGTGATCAGCTTTGTTCTGTTTTGTTGTGTTTAATTTTACCCTTTTGATATAATTGCATGTATATTTGAGTGGGTAAGATGGATGACCATATTGCTGTTTTTGTCAGATCGTGGAGCAGAACTGTTAACTGTCTCACTGTTTGAATGTATACTTTACATGTTTTAAATTTGCAATTTGAACAACTATTTCGAAGAAGTCAGTATGTAATTTGTCAAGTAATAATTTCTTAGGTTTTATTGTTGTTGTTCTTTTCCTGTTTTCCTTGGAATACTGTATTGTCACTACCCTTTATTCTGTTTTGTTTTGGTTTTTTTCTCTTTAAATAAAATTATTTAAAAAAAGATCATAGATCAACTAGACAAAAAATCAACAATGAAATATTAAAACTGAACCAAATTTTTGAACAAATGAACCTAGGGCCATTCACAGACAGGGGTGCAGACAGAACAATGGCCATACCAGCAAACAAGTCCAGTCTGGGAACCAGCGCCCCGGCTGGACTGGGAACAGCCAGACCCCAGCTCCTTCTGACACGTGGGCTGGCAAACAAGAAATACCACGACCCCTACTCACCTCCCAACCCCTTCACCTCCATCCCCCCACCACTGTGACAGGCTTATCCTGAGAAACACGGTCTATGATGATAGCTATGGAGGTGAAATGCAATTGGATGCCTGTGATGCTTTGGTGTTTCACTGACATTGCAGGTCTAGGGCCAGTGGTCTGATCACAGGTTCAGAGGATATTGGTACACAGTGTGGCATCTGGGGGGGATCTCCTTCTGAGGGTTGCAGCCATTGTTAATTCCCTATGTTTTGAGGTCCTATATCATTTTCATTGTTTTATTGGACTGGGTTTTATTCTCTTTTTTGTTTGTTTGTTTGTTTGTCTGTTTGATTATGTTAAATCCAATGGCAGGAGAAGCTATTTCAAGGATAGCAAGATATATTATGGCAGCAATTCTGGATTTACTATTGGCTTGTTTTGAAGTCCTTTATTGCATTAATTGTTTTCTTTTTATTGTTTCTATTCTATTCTGTTCTGTTTGAGTTTTACTATGTCCAGTAGCTATTTCTGTAGCTATTTTGAAGACATCAAAAGGCATTATGGTAACTATTGTTGATTTCATAATGCTTTGAAGTTCTATATCTCTTACACTGGTTTTTTATTGGTTTTATTTGTTTTATCCTTTTAAAATAAAAAAATGAACTTAATAGATGTCTACATAAATGTTCCATTCCAAAACACCAGAATACACATTCTTCCCAGGTATACATGGGATGCTCTTTAAAATAGACAACATATTAGCTCACAGACCATGTTTAAGTAAGTGCAAACAAATTAAAATTATCTCATGTATATTATCAGAACATAGTGCGATAAAATTGGGTATCAATGGCAAAAAGGAACCACAAGAATGTCATAAACATGGAAATTAACACCCTCCTGAACAGCCAGTGGGTCACAGATGAAATTAAAGAAGAAATTTGACAGTTTCTACAATAAAATGATAATGACAATACAACATACCACAACATATGGGACACAATGAAAGCAGTCCTACAGGAGAAATTTATAGCAGTAAATACACATATCAGAAAAACAGAGGAAGCTCAAATAAACAAGTTAATGTGAACCTCAACTTCTAGAAAAAGAGCAAGCCAAGCCCAAAACTTGTATGAGGGAGTTATAAAGATTCAAGCAGTAATTAACACAATGGAGACTAAGAAAACAAAAGAAAGAAAGAAAGAAAGGAAGGAAGGAAGACCCAAATCCATACAATTAGAATGAAAAGGGTGAAATCACAACAGATTCTGCAGAAATCCAGAAGATCATCCATACCTACTTCAAGAAACTGTATTTCAATAAGACAAAAACAGAGGAAAAAATGGACAAATTACTAGATATATATGAACTACCAAAGCTGAATCAAGAAGAAATAAAAAGTATAAATAAACCAGTATCATTCAATGAAATAGAGGATGTAGTTGAAAACCTACCAACAAGGAAGAGCCCAGGTCCTGATGTACTCAGTGCTAAATTCTACAAAAATTTAGAGAAGACTCAGTGCCACTACTTCTCAAACTCTTTAATGAAATTGAAAGGATAGCAATACTCTCAAATTCATTCCGAGAAGCATTACTCTGATACCAAAACCAGAGAAGAATCCAACCAAGAATGAATATCTTACAAGCCAGTCTTTCTAATGAACACAGATGCAAAAATCCTCAATAAGAGAGGCAAAAAGAATGAAGCAAATCATCAGGAAGACTGCATACCCCGACCAAGTAGGATTCATTCCAGGGATACAGGGATGGTTAAACATATGGAAATCAATAATATAATACACTATACCAACAGAGCAAAGGAAAAAACACATGATCATCTCAATTGATGTGGAAAAAGCATTTGACAGTGTGCAACATCTATTCATAATTTTTAAAAAACTGGAATAGATGGAATAAGTTTTTAAAAACTGGAATAGATGATATTTATCTCAATCTGTTAAAAGCCATCTGTGACAAACCAACAGCCAGTTTGAAAGCTTCCATTCTAAAATCAGGAACAAGACAAGGATGAGCACTGTCTCCATTATTATTGGATATAGTTATGGAAACATTAGCAAGAGCAATTAGACAAGATAAAAAATAAAAAGGATAAAGATAGGCAACGAAGAAGTTAAATTATCATTATTTGTGGACAACATGGTACTCTGCATACAAGAACCCAAAAACTCTACCAGACGACATCTAGATTTAATAACCAAATTCAGTAGTGTAGCTGGAAATGAAGTCAACATTCAAAAATTAATAAACTTCCTGTACACAAATAACAAACTCACTGAGAGAGAAATTAGGGAAACAACACCTTTCACAATAGCATTGAAAAAAAATGAAATTCCTAGGAATTGATCTAATGAATAAAGGTTAAGACCTCTACATTAGAAACTACAGAACTCTAAAAATGGAAATTGAAGATGTTATCAGAAAAGAGAAAGATATTCCTTACTCTTGGGTAGGAAAAAACTAATATATTGCAAATGGCCATATTTGTAAATTTATTATACAGATTTAATGCAATCCCAGTCAAAATTCCAACACATATCTCACAGAATTAGAGAGAAAAAAATCTTTTATAAACAAAAGAGGCCAAGAAAAACAATTCTTGGCAACAAAGGCAAGACAGGGGGGCATCACAATACCTGACTTGAAACTGTGCTATGAAGCTACTGTGATTAAAAAAAATAAATTAAAAACATGGCACTGGCAAAAAGCAAACTCAAGGATCAATGGAACAGATCAGAAGATGCAGAAACAACTCCAAACATACTCAGCCACCTTATCTTTGACAAAAAGTCCAAACACCTTCACCAGAAGAAAGTTAGCCTCTATAATAAATTGTGCTGGAAAAACTGGCTTTCCACATACCAAAGATTAAGACTAGATCCATATATTTCATCATGCACTAAACTAAAGTGAAACCAGATCAAACACTAAAACTGCTGGAAAATAGAATAAGTAGAACTCTTGAAGACATTGATGTAGGTCAAAGAGATACATGTCAGAGAGAAAGAAGTTAAAACTATTATTATTTGCAGATCATATGATTCTCTACATAGAAGACCCAAAACCATTTCATCAAATTCAGTAATGAAGCAGAATACAGAATCAACACACAAAAGTCAATAGCATTCCTGTACACCAGTGATGAATCCACTGAGAAAGAAATTAGGAAATCAGTATCATTCACAATAGCATTAAGAAAAATTAAACACTTAGGAATTAACGTAGCCACAAAAGTGAAAGACCTCTCCAATGAGAATTATAATTTTCTCTCTTCTGAAAATAAGAGCAAACAGACATCAGAACATGGAAAGACATTCCCTGCTCCTGAACAAGCACAGCCAATATTATCAAAATGGCCATACTTCCAATAGTGAGGTACATAATGCAGTCTCAATCAAAATATCAATAGCATAACTAGAACTACAGAACTAGAGAAAAATCCTAAAATTCATATGGTACCAAAAGAGACCCAGAATAGCAAAACAAATTCTGGATAACAAAAGCAAACCAGAAAGTATCACAATTCCAAAATTCAAGTTATATTACAAAGCTATAGCAATTTTTTAAAAATAACATGGTAATGGCACAAAACCAGACATGTGGATCAATGGAACAGAATGTAAGACACAAAAACCCTAACTGAAGTCTGGGCCTGGTGGCACACACCTGCAATCCCAGCCCTAGGAAGGCTGAGGCAGGAGGATCAGTATGAGTTGGAGGCAAGCCTGGGCTACAAAGTGAATTCAAGGGCATAGTGAAACCCTGTCCCAAAGAGACAAAAAGCAAAAACAGAAAACATTATTTGGGTCCACATGAGGTCATCCTAAAGTAGAATTGCCCTTAATCTAGTGAGACATGTGTCCTGTAAAAAGAGAACAAACACAGAAATGCCTTGTGAAGGTGATGCATCTTCAAACCATGGTCCACCAACAGAATAAGCCCAGACAGAAATATACAACAGATTCCACCTCAATCCACCAAGAAGGAACCAAAACTTCTGATGTCTTGATTTAAGACTCCCAGACTCAAAAATTGTGAGGGAATACATTTCTGAGTTGTTAAGCCACCCAGACATGGTAGTTTGTCGCAGCAGCTCTGCAAAATGAATGCAGACATGATGTCTTGGACTTGCTTCAAAGCCATTGGGAGTGGATGGGGATGAGATAGGGATATGAGTGAAATTAGTTACACCTTGAGTTTATCATTGTGAAAGGTGAGTGATAGATATGGAGAGTTCATAGTGCTACTGTCCCTACATTTGAGTGTGTTTTAAATTTTCTATAATAATAAATAATACCTCATGTACTGAGCAAGTTTCCATTTATTAGATTTATTTACTGAATGTACTGTATGTTTATGAAATATTGCATTTCCTCCACGTGCTTTCACTGTTGTACCCTGACTAGTGGTGATTGCCACATCACAGGCAGAGTGTGAGTAGCTCGCCTTTTATCCTGGAACCAGCCTGGGATCTCATCAAGGCTAGACCTCAGTCTCCAAACTTGTGCTTTTTCCACACCACGCATGCCACTGCCTTGTCATTCCTGCACATAACTCTCCATCACCCTTTCAGAGAGTTTATGACCTTACTAAAAAGGGATTTAGCCAGGGATTTAGCTCTGCAGTATAAGTGTCTGCCTGGCAAGCACAAGGTTATAAGTTTCATCCCCGGTACCAAAAAAAAAAAAAAAAAAAAGGCATAGCTATATTGTGGGCTCTTCATAGCATCATGGTAAACCCTGAGTCCAATACGATAATATAATAAAAATAAAAATATACAATAAAAATAAAATATACTATTTGTCTATACCTCCTGTTCCCAAAAATGTGGATCAAAATCCCAGCTCTGCCATTTACATAGTGAAGACACCTCAGCCCTCTGAGCTGATCCACTGCTTATCTTTGAACTAAGGAATGTAATGCCTGCCCTAATCACTTCGTTGAGTTGTCTCCAAAGTAAAATTGTGTAGCATATGTGAACATGCTCCATATCCTGGAACAGGTTATAAAAGTGAAGAACTGAGCTGTGTGGTGCTACATACCGTAATTCCAGCACTCAGGAGACAGAGGCAAGAGTTTGAAGCCAGCCAGAACTATATAGTGAGACCCTGTCTCAAAACAGACAAACAGCAAAGAATTGTTATTAAAACCAAAATTGGATAGTGGTTCGTACTTAAGTTCAAACTGATTGAGAAAGCCCCTCCCCAAATCTCTCACTGTGAAACAAAATATTTTTATTAAGTACCTTTTATTACTCAAGAGAGTAATTGTAACTCTGCCTTCACAGTTAGGAGAGAATACAGTTAGGAAGAATTCAACAACAAATCACCACTCTGTAAAAACACACCACATTCTAAGCTGCTGCTTCTGGAGATGAATGTGAGTTACTGCTGACAGCCCACAGCCCACTCCCTTATGGCCTCGTCCTCTGTTCTTGCTGACTTCTGTCCTTGCCCATCCCCATGTGGAAAAATAGCACCAAGAGGTTCAGCTCTCATTGTAACAAGTATTCTCAGCTGATCACCAAAAGCAGCATACAAATAAAAAACAGAAACCAAGCAGTGGGCCATCGCTATGCAACAGCAAAACGAATGGCTGAATACATCGGTGTAAGGGTTTGGACCCCCTGAAGAGTAGATGGGTTTTGCACTGTATTGATTTTCCTTTTTCTTCTCTGAAAGAGCTGATGAGAGATGTGATGATGTCTTGCTATAGCCAAAGTGTGTGTTTACTAAGCATCTCAACCTATCATTTAAGTTCAAATGCCCTCTCGGTTCTCAACTTTTGTGAAAGATCTGGGTCCATTCATGTTCAAAGGCTGCTGGCGCACAGCGCAGGGAGGTGCAGCACACGGGAATCAGCACGGAGCTGCCCTTCCACGCTCCCCTCTGGGTCACAGAGCTTCTTCCACATGAAGGAAATGGGGGACTCCAAGCTCTGGTCTCCTCTGTTCTGCAGAAGTTTCCCAAGAGAACACAGCAATGCAAATCTTTGTGACCCTTTCTAATTAATCACATAAGCACTGTTTTTCCAGGAATAGGGCTGAATTTCGCCAGAAGCACCAAGTGACACATGTAAATTAAAGGTCATGCTAATCCTAAAACTGAATCTTTTTCCATTTGAAAGGAATATTTCACTTTTATGGTCAGTGCCTTCCTGTAAATTTCTCTTTGAAAGAAATACTCATTCTCTTTAAAATTTAATTACCCTTGGAAAATCCTAGAATTAATGCCCAAGGGCAAGCGCATAAATAGGCTAGGTGTGCACTGCGCCTTGCTCTTGACTACCCTTCTGTACACAGCTTCCCTGCATCCAGGCTAAAGCATGCAACGGTAATTTTTCACTGACATGCTTGCACATGGGAAACTCCATCTCTCTGTGCCTTGTCTCATGTGTAAGATGGGGAAAATAAGAGTATTTAGTTCATGCTATTGAGGAATAGCACTAGTTAACATTCAGTAAGTAGTTGCCATCTAGTTATTTTTATTACTAGACTGCGAGCACACTGAACACGACGACTGCCTCTCATTCTCCTCCATGCCATGGTGCCAGGTACACAGCAAATGTCCAGTAATATTGGGTGGGCGGTTGAATGAATGTCCCAGCTATTTGGATGAGTGAGCTATGGTAATAAAAGCAAGTATGCAATCTAAAATCCCACCCAATGTAGGCTGAGAACTGCTAGAGCTTTCTGGGTTGTGATATTCTTTGCAGGTGAGGTGAGACAGGGTCTCACTTTTTAGTTCAAGCTGGCCTCAAACTCAGAGCAATCCTTCTGCCTCAGCCTCCCGAGTGCTGGGATTACACACATGTGCCACCATACCCAGGTGGGTTGTGATATTCTTTGGTGCTTTTCTATCCAGTGCAAAAAGGACTGTAGCTAAATAGGAATAGGAGCATGTTTTATCTGTTGATACAGTTATAAGAATATGCGTATGTGGTGCTAAAAGACTGCTGATGGCTTCACAGCAACAGAAAAACCTGGCTCTGCTGGAGAAAACTGGAGACATGAGAAGAATCCTGGAAATGCTCAAGAGGGCAGTTTATTCAGAGCTGCAATGAAAACCACTGCTACTTGTCATGTTGCCACTGGAAAAGCTTCCTCAGCCAGGCGTTAGAGCCCCTGGGACCAAGAAGAACCAAGCCTTGGGCCACCACATCCAGCACAGGTAGAAAGACCTCGGCCTCAGGCTCCAGGCCACCCTGCCTTGCTACTCTCAGCTTTCCAACAGAGCTTAGAGATGGGACATTTTAGCACTTTCCCCTAGAGGACAGAAAACTGAGGGAAAGGGGTGTTGGGCCAGCCGGAGTGCTCAGTTTATGGGGCAAGATGTAGGCTCCATCTCTACTTTTGTACGCCATTGCAGATGAAGCAAATGTTCCAGTTATCAATTGCTATTTAATCTCATTCTTGCTATATTTTTTCTCCTTTAGCATTAAAGTAATGGTGCATTTTTTTTGTTTTGTTTTTGTTTTTCATTTTTTTATTTGTTTGTTTATTTGTTTGTTTGAGACAGGGTCTCCCTAATGCAATTCAGGCTGGCCTTGAGTTTACTTTGTAACCTAGGTCTCAAACTCACAATGATCCTCCTGCCTCAGCCTCCCAAGTGCTGGGATAATAGTGCTACTTTAAAGCATACGTCCTACAAAACAGTTAACAGTCATAGGATTAGATCAACTTTGAATGTCTATATCTGGTAATTTGAGTAACCTTTTTGAAGATAACTATACAAAACAACAAAATTTGTTATATTCCTACCACCTTGTTTTGAAAGCCTACATAGTTATTGTTTTGGGCTCTTTATTTGTCTCTCTTGTTTCTTATTTTTCTTATATTTTGTTTTGTTTTTCCCTCTAATATAGAAAGGACAGATATACATGTATAGGCTTATATATTCCTAGAATTTCTCCTAAAGAGTTTACAAGAATTGATTTTATTATGTGTGATGGTATGAACAACTACACTGAGGAAATGAGGCATCATGGTAGCCATTACTGATTTCCTATCATCTTATTTTGAAGTCCAATAATGCTTTTATTCTTTGTTTGCATTGGTTTTGGTCTGTTTTCTATTATTTGATTTCAATTTGTGTGAAAGTATGGACAGCTATTTTGAAGAGAACAAGAGACATTATGGTAGCCATTGTTGAGTTCCTATTGTCTGGTTTTGAAGGTCCATAAGGCTCCCATTATTCTCTTGTTTTGGTTGGTTTTATACTATTTTGTCTTGTATTAATTTTATTGTGTGTGAAGGTATGGACAACTATTTAGACTGTACACACACATGGGCCTCCTGGAAGAACCAAATGGGAGGCAAGCTCTGGGAGGCCACTCATGGAAAAAGCCCCCCACAAGCCCAGCCACATTTCACGCGGTTCCTCAGTAGTTCCAGCAGGCTGAACACAGCCCGAGCAGTGGCCAGCTCCTTATATATTCTTATGTTTTGATTTTTCCACCTTCCTGATTCATAGCCCTGACCCTTCCCTTATTACAACTCCATGAATTCAGCTCCAAACTATACCATTTCCCCAATGAATGAATATTCTATTCAGAAAAATGCAACCTAAGACGCTGTGGGAGGTTTCTTGGATTTGTATTAGGTTAAACCAAGGGTAATTGCTAATATTTGACCAATTTTACTTACAAAGACATCGATTTCACCTCACTGGTGATTGCTTGTGCTTTTTTCTTTTTAAACAAGCATATAGGTCTGTTCAGGTCAGGAGCAATGTCTTACTCATTTCTGCATCCCCAGCATCAAGAACTGTGGTCCTTCAATAAATGTTGAATGAGTGCATTGTTACCTTAGTATAGCTAAGGAAATGTTTAAGGTAAAGATTCTTTTGTAGATAATATTGGGACCCCACACCAAATAAGCATGAACTTAAATGATTTAAAAGATTTTCATGATAATAATATTAATGATGTAAGTGAATTTAAATGATTCAAATGCAAAACAGAAGCAAATCTTTAAAGGATGAAGAAAATAGTTTATAGCCTGGTGAGAGATAGTAACAAACCAAAGTTTCACAGTGGAACAGGAAGAACAAGGCTGGAAGAGCACCTAAGTCAGGTAGCAGTTCAGAGGACACACACATCTTGAAAGACAGGTAGAAAAAGCCAGAAGAAAGAAGCCTTAGTTACTTTTCTCAGCAGTGGGACAAAATATCTGACACCTAAAAGTTAAAGAGGAAAGGTTTATTTCAGCTCACAGTTTGAAGAGAGTTCAGTCCAGAGTCACCTGGCTTGAAAGGCAGGGTGGCATAGTAGGGGGGAGTAACAGAGGAGAAATAGTCCATGCTATGGCCGGCAGAAGGCAGCAAACAACAGCAGCCCACAGCCAGCCCGACTTTTCCATGTATCCCATCCACACTACCAGCCTTTTGAGTGGTGCCACCCAGAACTATGCTAATTCCAGCCAGTGGACTATGTAGTACCACACACCCTTAATCCCAGTATCACACACTCTAGTCCCAGCCAGCTCCAAAAGCACATACGGCATTGGGAGGACATCTAGATACAAGCCATAACAAAGGCCTGGAGAAATGGCAGAGCGAAGGGCCTGTGCGAAGGCATGGAGGTCAGATTGGAAGAAATGAAAGCAACTGTCTTGAAGCTCTCTGTGTAGACACTATGTAATCCACTGGGGTAATAGTAGCCTGGCTCTAAAGAAAGAATGGCAAGTCTCACAGAAGCAATGGGTACATTTCCTTGAGGCAGGTTCTCAAATGTGAAATTAGAGTCCATGCTGTCTTCTTGGAGGTGACCTGGATCTCTGTGGAGGCCACATGGTTGCTGCCTTCATGGGGCTATTTCAGCCCTAGTCTGCATATAAAGTACATCAAAACTAGCGTGGTCCATTCTTTGAGGGTCATCTAGACTCCAGATTTGGATCCTGCATTAAATGTACATGTAGAACCACTGTCCATTCTCTTTGATGGCTTATGAGAAGCTGCTTTGTGAGTGGCGTGAGCTCTTTGAACTCCCATAAACAATGGAACAATGGATGATCCATTAGGTCAGAGAAGTCAGATCCAACAACAGCCTGAAAACAGCAATAAACTAGACTTGCCCACTGTTCTTCAGTCTAGGATAAAGTTCATTGTATGCTATGGGTGCTATATTTTATGATCTGTGCCAATTGAAATATTTTCCCTCAAATAAAGTCTAATGCTTACATCCTCTTTATCCTTGTGAGTTGCTCTACATCATAAAAGCATGTCTCTTTCAATCCAAACCAATAACTTGCAATACTTTGTAAATTTTCCTGTTCCAAGATTCAGGCAAATTTAAGGAAGATACTTTATAATACCCATGTGCTGTTTCAATGTACAGTGTCTTTATAACCCACTTACAGTACTAAAGCATGCATTTTGCCATGAAATCCTTTAAAACCAGAGAGAATGAAGGAACAAAACATCACGTGGGAAAGGAGACCAATCAGTGTTTCCATGCCTCCTTCATCAGCAGTAGTGACTCCACATGAGTGTCAATGAGAGCTTCTGTTGTTGGTTGTATTTGTCATAAATAAGAATAAGGAAAATTCCCTTAGCTTCAGAAACTTGTCCTGTCATCAGAGGATAGGTATAAAAATGTCAATATTTTAAAAACCATATATTTTAAAACACCTGCCTTGAGTCCCCTGTTTACTTTTTTCAGACATCTGATAGGATAAATTGGAGGAAGCTGATCAAATAATATCATCAGCAACGTGCTCAATAGTCATATATCCTCTGAGTTACAGCTGTATTTTATTTATGATTCATGTCAAAAATGCCTTGGGGTTTTTGCTCTTCAATTCTCAGGCAGTTTATTTCCTCAAAATTGTGCCCATGTTTTACAGCAAGATCCACAGCAATAAAGCAGGGAGTCAGAAAAATCAGCATTGGATATCAATAGTTTAACATATTTTCTGCTACCTGGGACAATCCAGAGGTGATCGCAGAAAGGGTCTCTGTGACCTTGCAGTAGCTGCAAATCACTGTGATCTGAATTAGAATAGTCTCCTCTTCAATAATACATTACAGGCTCAGTACATTCAGGCATTCTCAGGGCTTCTCAGTGGGAACTAAGATTATTCCGGTACCTCATTTTTCTTATCATACAGCTTCCATCAATACATTTATGATCTCTGTAAAGAACCCGATAGAGGACACACCTATGCACTGTGTCCACATTTATCTGCAAGTGCTCAGATACATAAGCATAAATAACTAAATATAAGTGCTTACTAAAATTCTAGTCCAGAAGGTGAATGCATGGCTAATCACAGTTAAGATCTGCCCTATTAGAAATTAAGTGCAAAAACAGATAAAAGTAAGCAAGCAGAGGCCAACAGTAAAGGTCATTGAGGCAAAGGGGCTGCCACAGCAGACAGTACCAGAGGACATTGAATGAAACCCTTAGCATCAGCTAAGAATGAGTCCCAGACCATCAGGGGTCCCAGTATTCAAGCAAGTCTCTATAGGAGAATTCCCCAGTAAAAAGCAATCAAATACAAAGGTAGATGCAACGTGTCCTTTCAGCAGAAGTAAAAGAACAACAAAGCCACACTGAAATGTCAGTGCTCATTGCTGAGAGTACTGCTGGGGACCTAGCTAGACCCCCTTGCCCTTCCTAGCCCACCCACATACACGCGCGCGCACACACACACACACACACACTCCTTGTCCTCAGCTTCCTCTTGAGCTGAATGATTCACACACAGCAAAAATAATTCAACTCTGGGGCTGGGGATTTAGTTCAGTGGCATAAGCACTTGCCTTGCAAGTGCACAGTCGTGAGTTCGATCCCCAGTACCAAAAAAAAAAAAAAATCAACTCTGTCCCTCAGGTCTCATGATTATAAAAATAAGGCTACCAGGCATGCAGTGCCACCTAGATACTAGGCACTGTGCACAGCGCAGTCTATGTTACCTCACTTCATCTTTACCGTGACTGACTGAAGCACAGATATGAGAACCTCTTGTTAAATGAGTAGACATTTTGGCAGGTGGGTCCCCAGTCACAATCATCTCCCCATCTATTTGAACTCCCCAGCTTTGCCCAACAATCCAGAGCAGTGACTCCCTAAAAACATGTTAGCATCAATAAAAACAAACATACAATAACTTACAAAACCTTATAACACACACACACACACACACACACACACACACACACACACACACACACACACATATATACTCCACCTGGGCCTCTCTCCCATTACACCCTCTTCCTTTATTCTGCTTCCCCTCTAATAGGCTGGACTTGACTTTGCCTCAGTCTTGTCTTTCTCTCATCTCAACTGGAATATTCTTTCTTCCAGATTTTCATCACCTTCCTCTTCTCCTTCCTCCCAACCTTTACTCAAACTTCACCTTCTTACTGAGGCTTCTAGCACCATCCTACTTACACTCACAGCACCCCGACTTACCCTCTCTCCCTGCCCTGAAATTTTCATGCTGTATGTCAGCAGCTCATGACACTTACTACCATCTCCTTCTGCAGACTTTTACTTCTTTGTCTGCCCTCACCTGTCACAGCTCCACGAGGGTTTGAACTCTTGTTCACCCTGTTTACTGCACCCCCAACATGCAGAACAGTGTCTGCCACATAATAGGTACTCCATTAATATTTTTCAATTAATGAGTGCACAAATGACGATGAATAGACTTGGGCAGGTTAAGCCATTTCTCCAAAGTCACGCAGCTCATCAGCAGCTTGTACACAAATTTACCTGGACTGCACCGGCACTGCTGGACTTCCTTGCCTCTCACGATTGCATGTAGGGCGTAGCTTGTGAAGAGACACAGTCAGACATGAGAAATCTTCTAGTGACAAGTTGCTTGCTCTTATTGGAAAGATAAAGGATAAAAAGAAGTCAGTTTGGAATTATTACATCAGAGAAAACTTTGTAAAAAGCTGAATGGTAAATATTTCATGCTTCACAGGCCATTTGGTCTCACCGACCCAACCTTGTTGCTGTAGCACAAAAGCAGTCACAGCTGATACATAAACAAACAGGCGCAGCTGTCTGTGTTCCATAAAACTGTATTTACAAAAACACACGACGGGCTGGATACAACCCACAGGCTATCAGTTTCTTGCCCCGGACCCAACTCTGTACAAATATGATTAGGCTGATGCACAATTTCGTTCCAAATGTCAGGCAATTACAGGAAGCAATCACATAAAGTGGAGAATACCACCTCTGATTTGGCCCAGTTCTAGGTTCAAATTCTAGCCCTGCCCTGTGTTAACTGTGACACTGGACAAATGACCCAACCTCTTTGAAGAGACCCAGTCACTCCTGGGTGAAAAGGAGTAAACAATCCTTGTCTTGTAGGGCTGCTATGAGGCATAAGCGAGATGCTAGTGTTAAGTATCCAATAAAACTCTCAACAGCAGTTGCACCGTAGTAAAGGTTAATTTTTTTTTATCTTTTCAAGACAGTTTTGCTATGCAGTTCAGGCTGACTTGAACTCCCTTTGTAGCCCAGGCTGGCTTCAAACTCACTGCAATTCTCCTGCCTCAGCCTCTTGAGTGCTGGGATTACAGGCCTGCACCACCACACCTGGCCATGTTATTATGAGGTGACTCCTATGACTCCCTATTAGACTTGCATCCCATTGAGTCAAAGGCTCTTTTTTTACTTTGAGATCTCCTTAACATCTAGTTCTGGCCTAGAAATACACTTCCAAACAGTTTGATAAAAGATCAATGAAAGCACACATCATTTTACATAGAAGCTTAATAAACTTCCAAACTCAAAAGTAACATTTAAAAAAATAAAAATAGAAGTAACATTCATATTTTGAAATGGAATTCCAGAAGCATTTAAATATAAGAGGCTTAAGTACACTGTGGCTGTGGAATCATGATGTTAATTGGGGACTGTTTAGCTAATACAATCCCATCCTTATTTCCTCCATTGCTCTGGGTGGAGATAGATGCAGGCATCTCACATTTCGACCTCAGCCCCCTGGAAGCCACACTCCACACTGGAGGTGCAGCAAACCTGTGTCTCCCTGACCCTGTCAGAATTCAGGCTGTGCCTGTGACCTGGCTTCTACTCAGTGGAGTCACACAGGAACCTGCAAAGCCCTAGTGAGGTGGCTTTTCTACTGGCCCAGCACAGGACATATGGTGGACACTGCTGAGGCCCTATGGTCCCGCAGCTGGAGCCTGCAGAGGTTTTCCAAGTCCTCAGTGAGGCCACGACCCCTCCGCAGGCTAATTCTGCAGCGCTGTTCTGGGGGAACTACACGCCCCCTCTGAGTTGCCTAACAAACTGTACTCAAGCCGTATGCATAAAACACAGCCAGGGCCATCGCTGTGACCTGGAACTGAACCTAGGCTGACACCACTCCTATACCAGGTGAACAGCTCAGGTCACCAAGTTTCTTTCGTGGTCCAGAAGAGGCACACGACAGGACTCCTGATTGGTTCCATCAAACAGAAAGATGAGAGAAAACTCATCTATTACAACGAAGTGGAGTGGGGCAACAAGACAGCAGAAGAAACAGGCTTAAAAAGCAGTAGGGTTTGAAGCCCAGGGGCCCTCTAAGAGTTGCCTCTGGGACAACAACCAGGGAGAGAGGCTCAGTGGATGGATCACAGCACTATCAGGAACTCTTGGAGGAGCAGGCGGCGACGACACACTGGCTTCCCTAGCCCTGGAGGTTTTCAGAAACATCCATAAACCCACACAGAAGGTAAAATATGATTAACAAATTGGAGAATAATATTAAAAGAAGAGCCTTGTTTTTCCTTACTCTCTCACACTTTTTAACACCAAATAAAGAGTTTCCCCCACTCCAAACAGTTGTCCATCTCTTTAGGCACCGACGAGGTGTCCCATAATTTAATCACAATAATATGTACCCAGAGTTACTGCAGGTTCCACAGGCGAAGCTATAAGATTGTTCCCCAACAGTTTTTTCTTTTTGAAACAGGGTCTCACTATGCAGTTCAGGCTGGCCTTCAAATCACAGTGATCTGCCTCTGTCAGTCTCCAGTGTGGGATTACAGACAAGCACCTGAACTGCTCTCCAACAAAAGCAGTGGCTCCCCAGATTACACCTCTGTCCATTTGAGCCAAAAATGAGGAATTTCCCAGCAACTCCTCTGTTTCAATAATAACTCACAGAACTCAAGGAAACACATTTACTAGTTTATTATAAAGGACACCATGCAGCATGCAAATGAGGAGGTATATGGGACCAATTCGTAAAAGGTCCTTAGCCCAGGGCTGCTGTCCCTGTGATGTAGGGTGCTCCACCCTCCTGACATAGGCTTCTGCTCACAAACCAGAGAGCTTTCTGAGCCTTGCACCTTTGGGATCTTGATGGAGACTTTGTTGGGTAAGCATGATCAACTATTAACTCAGTCCCAAGCTCCTCTCCCTTCCTGGAAAGTGGAAGAAAAGCCATAGAGATCCAAGCTTCTCATCACAACTTCGTCTTCCTCGTCACCAGCCCCCATCTGGAAGCTCACCCAAGGGTCACTTCCTTGGAACAAAAGCAGCTCCTACCACCCAGGAAACTCCATGGAATTAGAGGCTCCATGTCAGGATCCAGAGTCAGAGACCAAATACTAGCCTAAGATGCTCCTATTACCTTTATTACCCAGGAGATAGTGAAGGCTTGTGTGAATTCTGCACCAGAAACTGAAGCTAGATATACATAGATACAGAAAGACAGGTAGCTAATTACTTTGCAAACATATAAGGCAATATAATTTTTATATTTAAAAATGGGTTTCATATAGTGCATTTTTGTACAAACTGAATTGTTTAAAGATAAATTTCTGATGTAAAGATCAAGTTGTGAAAAAAAGATCAAATTGTGAGCAGTGATTACTTGTATTGGAAATGGGGAGAAAAGAAAGAAGGGGGAAACTATCACTTTTTCTTACTTTCTAAAATTCAATATTGAGTGAATTTTTAAAAGACAGGGATCTCTTTTGTAATTAAAACATTTTTTGGCCTCCTCTTTCTTCAAAGCCCTTAGCCAAGTGAAAACTGCCATGTGTGGACAGCTGATGTCAAGATGTGCTACATTGCTCCAGGAACTTCCTATTGTATTCACACCCAAATACATGAATATTCTACAAGTTCCCTCTGTCCTTTGTGACAAAAAATACCTTGGTAACCTATGAGTGGTAAATGGACCTGTTCCTCAGAATGGGTGTTCTTAAACCTGAGCAAATGTCAGAGTCACCCAGGGAGCTCATTGGAACAGATTGCTGGCTCACTTTGACAGCTCCTATTCAATTAAATGTGAGATTTGGCCCAAGAATGTGCATTTCTAGAAGGTTCCATTTCTAGAAGATACTGCTGAGGGATAACAGCACCCTGAAGACCTTTGCTCCAGACCCTCTTACTTTGTGTGCCATCGCAGGTCAACTCCATCAGCACCACCAGGTAGCATGTTAGAAATGTAGTCTCAGTCCTTTTTCCAGACTCCTGGAGCTGATCCTGCCCCCTAACAAGCTCCTGGGGACTCACATGCAGGCAGAAGTCAGAAAACACTGCTGCAGAGACCCAGAGCCTTTAGCCATGGCACTGTGAGGTGTTTGCAAAAAGCTCAAAGCCTTCCGTGGATCCTGCTCAAGTAAACAGCAGTGCTTACAGTGCTTAGGAAAGACAGTACACACCCCGTGCTCGGGCCTTGGGGTAGGGGGAGAAAGGAGGAGATCCTGACAAGAAAGCCTACAGTCTCCAGGTACCATGTGGCAGGGAAACACTTTCTTCCTCTGTACACATTCCCATAGCCCATGTGGAGCAGTATTGCCAACAGAGCTCTGAGCTCTCTCCTCCTGACCGTGGGCATGCAGAAGGATGAACCCCTCTGGATGGAGCCCCCACCAGTACGAGGTACCACCTCTGCCAGGGCCTCTCAGAGATGAGCAGTCACAAAGTTAGTGCTCAAGAAAAATAAAACCCAATCAATCTGAAGGCTTTCCAAATATTTCAAGAGAAAATCATGATTCCCACTAAGTAATTTCACCCCAGAGCCCATGGGATGAGAGCTCTCCTGCAGGCACAGCCGTCCCAGTTTCTCTGCATGGTGGTGGTCAATCTGGCTATGACGCCAACACAAAGGAGCCCAAGGAATCTGCAGGATGTGACCATATCAAAATGAGAGCTCTTTCCCTAGATGAATCAGGAGAAGAAACTGAAATTGAAGTCAAATAAATGAAAAGGCTTTTGTAAATAGGTAGGCTGAGTGTTTTTTGCTAATAAATGGACACTGATGTGAGTGTGCATAACTTATTTGAAAGGACCAGTGGCATCTACAGACACATGCCAGAGATTGGTGCTGATCAGCCTCCAAAACAGTGTCCAAAAATGAATATCTTGCTAAATTCTGTGACAAAGAATAACTCTAAAATCGAGAAAAATGAGATAAAACAGTAATTCTTGAGTGAATAAACAGGTAAAATTTCCTTCCACAAATTTCTCATACTGTGGTTTTGAAAACCTTTGTTAGGTTTTTCAGCTATTTGGGAAACTGGGACAAGAGTGTCAAAAGTTGGAGGCGAGGCTGAGCAACACAGTAAAACCTGTCTCAAAACAAATGATTCTAAAAGGCTAGAATGTAAATGGACGCACCTTGAAACCATACTCGCAAGTCAATAAATGAGACACACATGTGTAACTACCACAGTGTTTCTCTGGTATGAAAAACCAAAAGTGTAAATAAGGACCAAAATATTTATTAGGTATTGTGAAATAGAAAGAAAACGTTAAAATGGAGAGGAGAACAAAGGAGTGGGGTAGAGAAATGAAAGAAGGGAAAAGTAAAATAAGGGGAAAAAGAAGGAAAAAAATGGAAACAAAGCTTTCGTAAATGGGGAAGGGAGGAGGGGTTGAAGGGCAGGTAGAGAAATGGGAGAAAAAAGAATCAAGTTATTTTATGTAAAGGTACAAATTCCCTATGGAGAATGTATATCTAAAATGTATATCTAAAATGTACCAATAAAATCTGATTGGAAATAAAAATCTAGGAATGTAACTCAATGGTAAAGCACTTGCCTCACACATGTGAGAGTCTGTTCAATCTCTAGTACAAACAAACCAATAAATAAATCCATCCATCCATCCATCCTAATCTTTCTGACACTCAGCAGCAACCTCCGTGAACTTACTAGAAATGAAAATTTCACAATTTGCTTATTGAATATTTACCAACACCTTGGAGGACCATCTTCACAACCCTCTGTGGTGGATATTGTTCTCTTTCTTAAACTGATGGGAAACCTGAAGTCCAAAGATGTTAGTGAACTCACATGAGCTAGTCTCCTGGGGAGGCTGATTTGCCTTTAGGCTTAATCATCAGTGTATATATCGCCTGCCAATCTTATGACCAATGGGACATCCCCCTCAGGAAAAAACAGAAAACACAGAGAGAAGAAGGAGATCCAAATGCCTCCGGAAATCTAAAGGGATCGCGTTTGTGTAACAGTAACATCACTATGCACACCTCGGTGGGGGATGCTTGGGAGTATTTTAAGAAGGTCCAGATGCCTCCTGTATGGTTTTGGTCAATGGACAGGTAGTGACTCCCATCAGTGTATGGGAAAACAAAACTATACCTCAACTCCAGACCAACTCTTCAAGGCTGCCAGCTTCAGAAACACTTCATTTGGTCATGACCCTTAGCGGTGACTGTTTTGATGTGTGAGAAGGCCCCAGGTCATCAGCCCAGAATGACAGCACAAGGAGGCTTTCTGCTTCTCAATGTTGCTCTCTATGAGACTCATTCTTCATTGCCAGAATGACAGATTGCCTCATGTCACACAGGTGGAAAACACGGCATATGTACACATGCACACACGCACATACGCACACGCACACACACACAGGTGATGCCTCTAAAAATCCCACTTCACTTCAAAAGCATTGAATTATCTTGTTGGGCCAGGACTCCAATCCTAAGAGTCCTTATGTGATGGAGTAAAAGGAAACACAGAAGAGAAAACCACCTAGAACAAGAAGAGACAACAGGAAGGCAGCTATAAGGAGCATCAGAGGTCAGCAGCTGCCCTCCTGGCTTCTGCAGAAATGTAACACTACCTACTCCTTGATCTTTAGAAACTAGAAAGTTTTGTTGATTAAAACCTCCAAGCTTGTAATCACATTTGATGACACAAATGTGATTCACAGGAAACTACTCCCCACAAGGTGGGAAAGACTTTCCAGGGGGAAACAGAATTGCAGAGGAGATGGCAATGACAGGGGAGAAGCCCCGACCGATTACTCTGATTACAGCTGGTGTATAAAATGCAGCAGGGAGAAAGGTAAATTAGTCATGGTCAGACTTCCAGCAGATCAGTATGTTTGCTAGTTTTGTTTGATGTTTACCCTGGCGGTAAGGGGGTATTATTGCAGTGTTCCGCCATTACAGCCTGGAGTTAACATTTTAGAGAGATCTCTGTGCATTATGCAGAATTTCCCTCGTCACCGCTGCCATACGAATATCCAGTCTATCAGGAAGTGCTAAGGACACAATATGCCACACACATTTCATTCCTGACACTCAATGCCACCATTCTGTTCAAAGCCATCTCCATCTCTTCTAGATTTTAATCAAGACTCCTGCTTTTCTTCTTCCTGGTTACTGCCTACACCCAACACAGCAGT
Source organism: Dolichotis patagonum (assembly GCA_004027295.1). Taxonomy (NCBI): domain Eukaryota; kingdom Metazoa; phylum Chordata; class Mammalia; order Rodentia; family Caviidae; genus Dolichotis; species Dolichotis patagonum. The sequence continues at coordinate 5,266 of PVJX010026222.1, read as the reverse complement.
CAGTAGAACCTCGGAAAATGTGTCAGATCAACTTGATCCTCTCCTTCTCACTCACACCCAGGAACAGGAAGCCACAAGACACCTCTGCACTCTTCCTACTGTGACCTCCTCGCTCCCCTGCTGTGGGTGCAGGGTCCACTTGCTGCTACGCCTGTCACACCCTAACCTATCCTGCTTCTCACAGGCTGGTCCTGAACTATCCAGGTATCCCTTACCACCTTGAAATCTTTTCCTGAGGTCACCATGTCAATGAGGTCAGCCCCCAACACACATTTCAAATTGCAACACCCCCCAGATACTGCCTATTGCTCGCACATCGCATTTCTTCCTTTTCTATTACACTGTGATGGTAAACCGTCTAGAGATCGAGTGCCAGACTGCAACCCAAAATCCACTTATCACAGAGTGCCAACACTGCAACTAAACCTGAATACTGTGGACTGCGGATGTGCCTCAGTAGTAGTAGAGTTCTTGCCTTGAATGCATATAGCCCCAGGTTTGATCCCCAGCACCAGCGCAACCCCCCCCCCAAAAAAACCCTGAATATTGAGGTTTTAGTTTAGAAAAATCTCAGACATTAACATCTTTTGTCTTAAGAGAAAAACAATAACAGAGCTTTCAACGATACAAACAGCTTGCTTTTTTTTTTTTTTTTTTTTGTACCAGAGATCAACTCCTGACCTCGCGCTTCCAGGCAGGCACTTAGGCCACTGAGCTAGACCCCTGGCCCAACACACAGCTTTTTATTGAAAGGTAAAATTTGCATTTGGCGTGCGTTTGCACAATTCATGTGACCTTTGCTGTTGTGTGCATGCTGGTAATTTATCAAATGTGGCAGGGGCGACTTAGCCTGAGAGCAGATCGAGAGGGTTCTGTGTGCCCACTGCGTGTTCACCACTACTGCCCCAATGCGTCTATAATTTGCTTACTACATTCACTGGTTAATGCTCATCTCCTCCTCTCAGGCAGAAGCTCCACCACGGGGGAAACCTTTATTTTCTTCACTGTCATGCCCAAACATCTAGTGCAGAGTAGGCGTTATACATACCTAGGGAATGACTTCGTGGGTAAATGAAGCACTGGTAGAGTGGAGATTATGTGCTTGACACACTATGAGATCCTTTGAAAGACTACTTAAAAGGATGGAGAAAAGAAAGCTGGTACTGAAAGTGGACTAACTATCCCACAAAGGATTTTCAGGACCACATTGTGTAAGGGTTTAAACAGATTTTGCTAAGTATTCTGAACACTGGGCTTAGTCATTAAATAAATATTTATTAAGCTGTTATGATCAAGAAAATTCAAACATGCCAGGCATGGTGACACAGCCCTGTAATCCCAGCACTCAGGAGGCTGAGGCAGGAGAATAATCATGAGTTCCAGGACAGCCAGGGCTACATAGTGAGTTCAAGGCCAGTATAGTGAGACCCTGTTTCAAAAAAACAAAAAATTCAAATATCAAATTGCAAAGACTATTATTTGATAAGGAAAATAAGGTATCTAAAAGATTATCATATCCCAGACATTTTTGGAGTGGGCTATTACAATAATATTCATGAAAAGCAACTAGATACAAATAATATGGAGAAATCTTACCACTCTGTTTAGATGAATTATATTCTGTTCCAGTCTGTCTACTTACACTAGATTTGAGGTCATGAACAACTATCCCAAAAATAGCAGAATATATTATGGTAATCATCCTTAATTTCCTATTAACTTAATCTGAAGCCCTGTATAACTTACACTGTCTCATTATGACTGATCTTACTTGAATCTGGTTTGATAGATTGCTGTTTTGTATTGACTAATATTATTCAAATCTGTTATGATTGTTAGTATCAAGTCTAAGAGTATAGGCAACTACACTGAAGATGACAAGATTCACTAGGATACCCACTCTGGTTTGATTATTACCTGATTTTGAAGTTCTACATTGTCTATAATATTTTGTTTTTACTAATATTGTTATGTACTGCTGAGACATCATAGTAACCATTGTAGATCACCTTGTATTGTGGTTTTATATGACTTTTTCATTTCATGTTTTTCTAGGAATTTGTTTTGCTTTGTCTTGCTTTGTTTTGTTTTTCCCTCCAATACAGAAAGGATAGATATACATGTAGAAACTCATGCATGCATAGAACTTATAAACAGTTTATGAGAACCAGTTATATAACGCATGATGAAATGAACTACTTTGAAGGAAAAGAGACACTACAGTACCCAGTGCTGATTCTGAATCATCATGATATGAAATCCAGCAATACTATCATTCTTTGTTCAGAGTGATTTTAGCCTGTTTTTTTTTTGTTTGTTTGCTTGTTTGTTTAAGTTCAACATACATGAAGGTATGGACAGCTATTTTGAAGAGAATGAGAGACACTATGATAGCCATTGTTGGCTTCCCTATTGTCTGGTCTTGAAGACCTAAAATGCCTTCCTCATTTTGTTCAGATCAGTTCTATACTATGTTGTTTCCTGTGAATTCTCTGTATGTGAAGATATGGACAATTATTTGGAAAAAAACAAGAGATGGTATGATAGATAGTGAAGATCTCTGATTGTCTTGCTTTGAAATTTATGTCTCTTACATTACTTTTTTGTGTTCTGTTTTGTTTTGTGTTGTTGTGTTTAATTTTACCCTCTTTAAAATAAAAAATTCTGAGAAATCCACCCTCTTATACTGCTTGCTTATGTTAAAGCAACGTTTCTGAAAAAGCATTTTGTTAATGCATACTAAAAACCTTTTAAAAAGCACTTTCTCTGTTCTAAACTAAGGAAAAAAGTATGAATGGGGGAAAAAAACAGAAAAATATACCAAAACATTAACAGTGATTCTTTCTTTAAGAAAAAAATGCAGTGACTTAACCCAATACAGCTTAATGAAACAGTATATATTATTCATGTAAAAATGTAATGGTGCTCTTAGCCAGAATGGAGCTCTTTCCCATGCAGTGAGCGAGGAATATGGACTGTTTTGAGGTTACTCACATCCCCTCGGGCCTCATTACCACTTGCACATTTCCATCGGAAGGCAGAAGAGACAAGAAGTCTAGTACACCTGAACTTCAAAGTCTTGACTTGAAAGTGAACAGTTCACATACCATCCTTGACCCCTAGATGCAGGTGCGGGCTGTGAAATCTATTTCCAGACTAATTATGAAAGAGAGAATTAGAATTTTGGTGGATGGTGAGCCTCTGCTTATCTTCATTTGATAAGTCTAATCAAATGAAAAACTACACTTTAATAGAAAATAGAGAAAATGTTAATAATCTTTGATCCAGTAACCTGATTCTTTAAGTCTACAGTAAGAAAGGACTCAGAGTGTGGGAAAAGTTATGATAGTTGGATGATGCACAGACAGATACTACACATACATAGAGAAAAAGACCTTGGGCAGAATTATATAAAATAGCACAAAATTCAAATAACAGAAGAATGTTCCTTCCATGTTGTTAAGTATTATTCAATCATAAACACTATTTTCCATAAGAACCACATATGAGTAATTAAATGGAATTTTTTTTAAGAAAATAAAACAAAAGAGGGCAGAACAAAGCAGATCAGAACAGAACAACATAAGCAACACAACACTTTACAATAAGACAACCAGACATTAACAGTAGCTATCAAAATATATCTTTCTCTGCTATACTTTAGCATAGTTTCAAATACAATAATATCAAACATAACACAATAGTATAAAACCATTCAAGAGAATGAAAGAATTACAGGACATTCTGAACCGAATAACAGAGAATGATCAATGGCTACTATAATATCTCATTTTCAATAAAAATATTTGTTTATACTATCACATATACTAAAATCCCAATAAGACACAACATGACAGAACCAATGGTAATAGCAGAGTAGAAGCATGGTAGGACTTCCAAGCAAGACGATATTAAATCCGCAATTGCTGCCATAATGTTTTGTTTTCTTCAAAACAGCTGTTCATACCATCACACATAATAAAGTCAAATAAAACAGAATAAAATCATTCCATCAATGAATGAAAATATTGAAAGGCTTCAAAGCAATGAAATGGGAAATTATGATTACCATAAAATCTTATATACTCTTACCAGTTCTCATATTAGGGAGACTATATGGTATTTACACAAATGAGTTTGGTTTATTTCACTTATGAGCATGGTCTCAAGTTGTGTCCATTTATTTATAAATATCTCAATGTGATCATTCTTTATAGCTGAGTAGTACTCCATTGTATAAAAATGCCACAACTGGTTTTCAAAGATGGTGGACCTAGAGGTAGCAGTATATGGAGCTTCTCTGAGAGAGACAGCTCAAATGCCAGAATAGAATACCCTGGAGAGATCCAAACAGAGGGAGATGGAATCTCTCAACCCAGGAAAAAACTGAAGGGAAAGAAACTGCTCAAATATGAGGTCCCAGGGTTACCATTAAAGAAGCTAAGATTGGCAAGCACTGCACTCTGGCCGAGCCACCTAAATTCGTGCCCAAGATCCACTTGAGTGACCGAACCTGCACCAAAGTGACTGGCTTGAGTGGCTGGAGCATGGAGCTGAACAGCCCTGCATGAGGCTTGCCCAGAACCAGCCCTGCATGCAACCCATCCAGAGGCAGTGTGAATTCACACTGCAGCCGCACTGAGGTCAGAGGTCGGGCAGCCCAGCAGTTCTTGGGACCAGCATCAACACGCAGTGAGTGATGGGAATGGGACACTCCCGTGGGAAAGGGGCAACCAACTAGATGACATATTGGAGTAGGGCACGAAAGCCCTGGCTGTGTAAAAAAGCGGCTTCAGTTGGTTGCTCCCCTTGCAGAGTAGATTGGTGGATCTACTTGGCCTGGGCTGGGACCCAGTGGGTTGTCACAAATCAATTAGTTCCCTGAGGGCGGCACACACTGATGCAGTGAAGGCCTGCAAAGGTAGACTGGCCCGGAGGAGAGGAGCCAGCGTATACTACCCTTGCTTGCACTTCACTTTCCGATAGCTGATGGCAGAGGGCAGAAGCCCCTAGCCTACGTGCTCCAGAAGAACCCTAAACAACAAGAAAAGGGGCTGGGAATTACATTATAAACACTTGTATGGAAGGAACCAAAAACATGACAAGAGGGAGAAATAAGAAAAAGCCCCCAGCCCCCAACCCTGAGAACATTGATCCAGGAGAGGTAAATACAAAAGAGATTGAGGGCAGCAAACATGCGACATCAAACACAGTGTTAGCGGACATAAAGAGATATCTTTAGGACCTCATAAGTGGGACCAAAACT
>PVJX010026221.1:0-26089 GCA_004027295.1 Dolichotis patagonum | reverse complement strand
CTTCAGGAGGCATGTCCTGGAGTCAAAGATTGCTGTCCCCAAGAAAAAGGGTCAATGACAGGGTTTGCTCCTTGTCAGCAGAGTGGAAAAGATAACAGACCCAAATGCAAGCAGCCTCATAGTATCCCCAGCCACCTCCTTTCCACACTCATTTGGGACAGACCTCATGAGTATTTTTATCTGTTTATTTTATAATTAACTAAACAATGAGCCTCTTTCTGATGTGCTGGTTCGCGGAGTTCAAAGTGTCCAGCCACCTTGACCTGTAGCAGTGTGGCTGCCCAACTGAGAAAGATTTATACTTTTTTTTATATAATGGAAAACTCATTGCTGGACATTGAGTTACTCACTTTGATTTGTTTTCTTTGGAAGAAGCAGCGGCGGCGGCAGCACCCCAAGCTGGGTCATTAACATGGCAGCAACAGCAACAAAGACCTTTACAGCCGCTGCCTGTAAACCGTGGATAAAGTTCAAGCATTTATTCTGTTTGAGGCCTCCCAGTGTCTATAAAAGCCCAGCACGATTATATGATCAGTGTCAAGACCCACTCTCCCCTCTTTGTGCTCTTTCCTTACCCTGTGCCTCCGTGTTGCCACCGCAGCTGCTCTGGCTCTAATAGCAACCCAAGGCCCACACTATTGGAGTGTCCCTTGGGCTTTGTTTTAAACATGGGTTTTGCTTGTGTTAACTACCGCCTGGCTCTCTGACACCCGTGAATGGGGCTATGCGGGGCTGTCAATCAACAACAATAATAATGCCATCTGGGTTTGAATAATACTAATGAGAAGAAGAAGAAGAAGAGGGATACTGTGTATTAACATAGCACCTTTGTCCCACAAGCTCAGAGGGCGTCCAGGAGAATAATTCACTCATGCTCCAAGCACTGCTGGGGGGTCGATATTATGATCCCACTGCGGGAAAATAAGACACAGAGAGGGCAAGTGGCTGGTCCCAAGGTCACACAGTAAGTCAGAGATGACACAAAATGCAATCATTGCAGGTCCCCCAAAGCACTGGTCCTGTGGGATTCCCCTGCATTGTAACTATCTGCACTTTATTTTATTTATTTATTTATTTATTTATTTGGTACCGGGGATCGAACTCACAGCCTTGCACTTGCCAGGCAGACGCTTAGGCCACTGAGCTAAATCCCTGGCCCCACTATCTGCACTTTAAAGTAAAGCTGAAAAAGACCTGACTGATCAAGCTGTTTCATATCTTATAGGATGAACATGCAAAGAATGTGCTAGAGTGAAGGACAGACTCAATGACGCCCTAGAGAAGAGAGCCCCTCAAGCCAGGGGTGAAGGAACAGAGAGCAAGATACAATCTCTTGCTCCAAGAGAGTTCTGGGGTTTTGAAGCACACAGGTTCGTGGTGGAAATGTGTTAATTAAAGCCAAGTAGGCAATGTGAGAAAGCAAGCTGATCACAGAGCCCAGAGGCTCATGGAAGATCAAATGAGGAGCAGCCAGGTAGCAAAGAAAGGATACTGCAGACGGCACTGAGGTCTCCAAAATCCCGTTCTGTATTTTGCATATCACAACCAAGGTGCCAGGGCCCTCTCTTTCCTTTCTTAACCTTCTCGGAGCACAGAGCTGTCCAAATTCCACTCTGAAATTCCACACAGTACAATGTCTGTGTGTAAAGCTCACCCTCTATAAAATTGTTAGTAACATCATCTCAGTGGGTTCTCTGGCATATTGCAATAATTTCTGAATTGATTTTCTCAACTGCAACTTCTCTCTGCTCTTGTCTACCACTGAGTTATCTAGATATGTTAAATCTTTGGTGTAGTGTGTGTCACATGGTTGGACCCCTGTATATGTTAGTTATTATTATAATCAGTACTAAATTATCATCATTATCATTATCAAGCATCATGCTGTATTTTGCTGCTTCTATTCCTGGACAGATAAATAACACCCACGAAGGGAGAGTTCAATCACAGAAGTACAGGTAATCAAAGCCCCCCCCAGTACCCTTCCCCTTCTTCTGTGTTGATGTTGCTTTTGGTAACTTCACCCTGTGAGCTAGCATTTAATTATTCCCACTTGCTCCAGGTCTTGATTTTGTTTCTTCACAAGTTCTAAACAAGTGCACACAGTGATGATCTAATTCTTCTCTACTCCCCACATTCTTCTACCTTTTTATGTTATTATTTCGTTTTGATTACCCACCATGTGCTAGATCGAGCTACGGGGCCAAACGGATGTGTTCGGGAAGACTCTAGCACACTTGTCTTTTGTAAAATACTCATCTTTTGTAGAACACACTTGTCCTTTGTAGCAGAGATAAATTATACAAGAATAATTCTCAAACCTCAGCATGCATCAGCATGCTTGTTAACATAGAATGTAGTTAAAATGGTTTTGGGTGCCTGTCTAAATTTTTTATTATTATTTTTTCTCAGTGGAACTCCTGGAAGTTTGTATGAAGAGTAAGATGATCAATGTATTATTTCAGGAAATCCACCTTAGACTACTATAGAGAAGATAGAGAAGACCAGGAAGAGAACGAAGCTCGAGAATTCAGGAGTCGTAGTAACATTCTAGGTAAGCACTGAGCTAAATAATTCAACAATTGATGGGTGTTGAAGTCTTCCAAAACCTCTCATCAGTCCTTGTGTTCTTGGTTCCCTCTCTGTTGCAGAGAGCCACTGAGGTTGTCGGGCTGACACCTTCTACCCTATAAGTTCGTTATTTATGGTATCGTCTGTCCTTCGCTTTTGTCCCTGACCCAGTTTAGAGACACTTCATCACTGGGCCTGAGTCTGAGGCTCTCCAGTTTCCAAGGCAAGCTGTCCCTGGCAGGAGACAAGCAGATTTACAATTCCTCCCCAGACTTTCAGCAGGAAAATTCCTGCTTTCACAACTCTGCAAGCTGGAGGTGAGATTTCCCCTTCCTCTCTCACCACACACACACACACACACACACAGCGAGAGAAAGAGAGAGAGAGAGAGAGAGAGAGACAGAGAGACAGAGAGACAGAGAGACAGAGAGACTTCTAATCCTGGTGCTGTTTTGGCTCAGGTCTTCCTTATCCTGGTAGTCTCTGAGTTCCGGGGGAACAGAGTTCACCCTGGGCTCCATGTTGGATTTCCTGATTTTCAGTGAAGTGCCTGCCGTAGAATAGGTGCTTTGGAAGCCTTTATCACAAAAATGAGGGAACAAAAACAAACTTTATTAAAAGTACCTAATATTGTTCATGCATTCAAACATGCCCTGCCGCATCCTATGCATCTCTAAAAGCACGTGACTCGTGGCATTATTCTATCCACACAGGAAGGCAGAATTGGCAAGGTTTGCCTTTGAGAATAAGAAATCATCTCATTAAACAGTATGGGTTTTCAAACAGCTACTGCTAGTCTGCGTTCCTCTTATCCTTCCAGTTATCTCTACCGCTCCTCTTTCCTTCCTCCCTTTCCCCCCTCCCTTCTCATCCTCTAAAAGACACACAGTGCCATGCACAGTCATTTTACTGCGACTCGGCTCCTTCTTTAAGGAATCTGAAAGATAGCCAGTGAAAGATGTCCAACCACTCATAACTCTGCTGTATAAATTTCATGTCTGTAGATTAAAAGCAAAGTTCAGACAGCGAAGGGAAGAAGAGGCTTGGTAGTGCTGTCCAAGAGTGGGCTGGGGTGGAGGCTGCACATCCAACAGAGGAACAGGGGAGACGCAGTGGGATGTGGCCATTGTGTATGACAAGGAGCCACGTGGGGACACTGCCGGCCAGTGAACTGCAGACAGAGGCAGGGAGGACTTTAGATTCATCTCAGAGGCAAAGTGACCATCTACCTAATGTCTGATTTTAACAAGACATGGTGGTCCGGATGGCAGCAACACTAGCCCTATAACGTAGGGCTTCTAGGTCTTTCTGCACTGCTCCCCCCAGGTGCCAGAGAGAAGTGCTCTAGCCAGATGCATGGGACACTTTCCTTTGTAACCTTGGGTCCTTTCCTTAAGAAGTGAGTTATTCATCTTTGGATAATCTACAGAGAAATGGGTGGTCTCTGAAAACCCTCTTCTCTCCCTTCCCTTACCACAGCCAGGAGCTGTCTTTCTTAGATGAAGAGTAAGCTACATGGTCTTTGGACTTTTCTGGTCTCTCTATGGGTTGGTCACCATGATGGGCAAAGTGCCCCAGCCCCTGCCTCACTGCTGGCAGAACTCGCCTGCCTGCTCCTCATACGTCACAGATTTTCCTGGAGGGAAACAGTTGGTGCCACACAGTCACGGCTTGAAAAGATTCCATGCTGTCTGCACAAACAGAGACTGGAGCCTCTGGGAAGAGCACTGCTCCTTTTCGCGCCCAGAAAGCCTCCCGTCTCTGGCCCAAGCAAACAGGCTGTGAATTGTTGCTCTCTCCTCTGCACACTGATGTACTGTGGGACTGAGGCTTGGGGCTTTGCCTTAGAAAAGAAAATAAATCTCTTCATCTTCTTTCTGCACTGGACATGCTTGTCTCTGGGGACCTCTCTGTCCCAGACAAGAGGATTCTTGGGAGGGGCCCGATGCCAGTGGGATGTTCCCGGTGCACATGGCCCATTGGCCTAGAGTACTTTTCTGCTCAGCTCAGTGACCCTCCCATTGCTCCACACTTAGCTCTAGGGCTCAGTGTCAAACTGTCTTCCCCGCCTCTGGTTTCCTGCTTCTCTGTGCTCCTTGGACGGACAGCAGTAAGGGTGCCAGGTGCTGAAGATGCTGATGAGACTGAATTGTGGTTTCTTTAGACACCTCCCTAACTGGACTCTGTGTTGCTTGAGAGCAAGTGTCCCCAGGGGACTGCTGCATGGATCGTGCACTGTCCAATCCCATGAGGTGCTAGTTTAGTTGAGATCTCCAGTGTCTCTCCAGATTCTCATGCGTGTGGAAGGGGCTGCTGTACCCATCTGTGGGTTCATTCACTGATGAGTTCATTAGCTGAATGTCAGCTAGGAGGCGGGGCCTGGGTGGAGGTGGGTTACTGGGGCATGCGTGACCTGGAAGCACATGTTCTTGTTCCCAGTTCCTTCCTTCTCTCTCTGCATCCTGGCTGCTACTGGTCACTCTGGGTTGAGCATCCTTCATCTCCCATGCTCCTCTGTCATTCTGTTTCTGCCTTGGAGCCAACAGACCATTGACTGAGATCATGAAAATACCTCCTTTAAAGTGGACCATTGTGTCCCAGCAATGGGAAAGTGACTGAAACTGGTGCACTCACAAAGCAATCTAATCTCACCCCACACAACCCCAAGCAGTAGCTTCGGAACAATACTGCCATGCTGTTTCTAATAGGGCCCAGCACACAATAAATATTTGTTCATTTAGCCTAGTAGAAGAATATTGCTCAGATGTTTGTTCTGCCTGTCCTGGTCACATAAAAAGAGAGAAGAAAAATGTAGTTATCTCAACAGCCTTACAGGAAAAAGATGCTCAGTCCCCTTGGAGATAGGACATGGCTGTAGACAGCCACAGGCTGGTCCAGGGATGTGAAGAGGCCTTATGTCATAAGCCTACACAGGTTGTAAGATAGAAAACTGAACTCCTAAACTAGAAAGCATTCTGGGCACCATGGTGGGAAACCTGCCCTTAGGGGTATGAAGCCTGTCTAGGGCTGGGGACAGGGAAAGTGTCATGTGGGCCACATCTGGACCTGCCTGTGGCATGAGCTGTGTAGTAGACAGGCCCAGCCCATGGGGCCCTGTCCTATCTTGTCCTGGGATCTCGGTAGGGTCCTGCAAGTATGCAACAGTTTTTGTCCCTGTGTTTCTGGTTCTCATCTAAATAACAAAATATCTTTTCTTTGGGGTTTTGGAGAGGTAGAATTTAACAGGGAGCTGGTAATGCCCAATGAGAGAAAAAAGATTGTATAGTACACGGAGATGCCATGGACCCCAGCAAGTCATCCAACAATAGAAGATACTACCCCCTTCCCAGCACATGTGTCTGTTTTGTTTTTGTTGTTGTTTGGTTTGGTTTTGTTTTTTTACCGGCCTTATGCACAAGCCCACCACTACCCTATCCAGTGATTAAGGAAAATGACTGCGCAAGGCAGTTATTACAGCAACAACGATCCTTGCAATCTTAAACTCAGTCCGTGGGCATAGAGGCGTGATTCTCCCTCTATTGCAGGAAGGGCTCCCACACTATCTGGGTATAACTCTTTTTGAAGCCATGGCTGTATGGCCTTTGGTCAGCCAAAGCTGGGTCCTTTTGCCTGCAAAAAGGGGCTGATAACTACACTGACCTCACAGTATGGAGGGGACTGAGTTAATAACTAGGAAGTCCTAAGCATAGGCCTTCTTGTGGTAAGTTGCCTTTATTCCTGCTGCTATTGCTACTGCAATCACTGCTACTGCACAGGATTACTTTTGAGCCCAGTGGGGTAGGGACAATGGGCTCCCAGGATGTGTCTGCACACTTGTGGACATACTAAAGAACACATACCACACAAACAACTCTTTAATCACGTCAACCCCACATTCCCTCTTATTAATGTGGCTCTCCTGGCGTTAACTAAAGTACCCATGAGCTCACACTGGTGCCCTTTGCTCAGTGCAATCTGTGAGTGAATGAGCATCCAGGGGCCCTCGTATAATGGACATTCTGTTGGGAACTTTCTCCTTCGTCATCAGTCTCAGACACACTGTCTTGGGCACAACCAGTTAATAAATACCCTATGAGGTGCTTGCGCCTACAAGATTTTCAAATCCTTCAAACAAATCTGTGAAGTGCTAGGAGATTCCAATATACCTTTATTCAATGTTTAGCGTATGTTAATTAGAAGTAAGAGTTAACAATTGCTTCTTGTGATTTTTGGGGGCCCATATTTTAAAACAGACTTTGAGGCATCCATTCTGAATTGCTTACTACGGTACCAAGAGTATCCTGAGGCAGGGGGACTCCAATTTACCACTGAATTCCCAGGGCCTACATAGAGCCTGCCACACAGCTTACGTTCTTGAGTTTGTTGAATGAAGCACTGTCAGTTTACAGAGACTCTTGAGGGACTGGTGTCCCCAGAATCTAAGGTTTGCTTTTGCATTGTGAGCCTGAGGCTGCCAAGGGGAATAAAATCAAATATGAAGAAAGATTTGTCAGTTATTAAGGTCATAAAACTCCAGAATAACTCACTGAACATTCTGGAGTCTTTCTTGGATACGGTTTGCAAATGTGAGGATGATTTAAAGAACCAGATTGGACATGGGGAAGAGACCAGTTGTTTCTGCATGGGCCTCCTCTGTCCAGGCACCCGTGAGTGGATTCTGCACATGCACAGATGCAGGTGGATGGAAGTGCTGATTCCTCCCACTTCCTCATGCACACTCAGACTTGCACCTAATTTAGGATGCACTCAAGATGTATCTTCCTCCTGCACCGCTTCCTACAGGAAGCCTCTTCTGGTCAGCCTAGCCCAAAAGGAATGAGACCTCTCTTTTTGCAGTGGGACATTCCTAGGTCTCCAGCTGCTTCAGGGACCTGTCACTTCATGGCACAATGGGAAATTCCTGTAAAATCAGAAACAGTCTTTCTTTTTGCCCTCTTGTCTCCTCTCTAGTGCTGAGTACCGGCTGGGACTGTAGCGTGTGTGTGCATGTGTGTGTGTGTATGTGTCGGCATGGCAACACATTGTGTATAATCCAAGTCGGAGATCCTGGTGTCATACATCTGGAACCAAATAAACTCATTTATGACATCTTCCAGCATGTACAATGTCTCAGAAACATTGAGATCGCAGAGGAACAAAGCAGCTCCCAAACAGGGTGGAGAGCTCACATTCTTTCTGGTCTGCCCACTTGCCCCCGCCCCCCAACTCCTCATATGCAGAATGGAAACTTTCAAGGGAAAGGAATTCTGAACAGCTGTTATGAGAGACCACACAGACTTCCCCACATCTGCTGGCATGCAGCCGGTGAGCTCATTTCCCTGGGAGATGGAGTCTGAGTCTGTGGGGTCTGCTTAAGCATACCCTGGGAGGGGCTGAGCAGGAAAGAGGAAGTGGCCCCCCTGCAGAGGGGGAGCTTGCTTGTGTCAGAAAATTCAGGGAGACAGGCAGAAGGGGGATTGGTCCCCCAGATCCTCTCCTGGGCTTGGAGAGTGTGCACATTCTTACAACTTACTTGACTCCCTTCAAATCCTTTCCTCCTCTTCCAAAAGCCCAAGTCAAGAAGCAAAGGGCTGATTTAGAAAATACCCTACAAAAGAATGTGGTTATGGGCAATGACAGCTTCCCCCCAGCTTTTGAATATTAAAAACAATATTCTAGTGTTCTGTGGCCTACAAAGAGCTTTCAGTCCTACAGCATCACATTAGGGCCTCACATGGCCTGGGGGAGAGGTGCAGAGTTAGTACCAGAATTGGTATTGATGACATTGGTATTGACATTTGTATTAGCCCTGAAATCCTCATGTTGAAGCTGAGGCTTATTGGGTTCATGACATGCGCAAGTTTATGAAATAGATCAAGAATTCAAACTCTTGTAAGTTGACTCACAAACCCAGGTCCTCTTCCTTTTGCTAAACCATGGAGTTGGTTTTCATAAAGTAACAACTTGTTTATACACTAGTTTTTCTGCCTTCTCCACGTCTTGGAGCTCCAGCTTCACACAGATCCAACCAAACCCTGGGATTTTGGGGGGTGAAAGCAACCATTTTTCAAGTCAGGTGTTGGTCCCACACCCTGGCAGAACAATGGAGGGGGGATGCAGGAAATATTGAACCTCTTTGAAAATTCCATCTTCAATCTCTGAGTGGGGACCCAAAGGTGAGGGCAAGGCACAAAGTTTCTGCTTCTACAATCAGATGTAGCAAGCCTGGCTTCTGTGCTTCAAGTCTGTTTACTTGCAAAGGAGTGCTTAGGCTGGGTACTTTCAAGGGATGACTGTGGTTTAGGGACTCCGTGCTTTGATGGTACACAGGGGACTAGGTAGAGAATTTCCCTTGAGGTTACCTGTGCCTCTGAGACCCCTTTCTCCATACTCACCCACTGGCCCCTGGCCAGCAGTGAGCCAGAGAAGGCTGGTCATGCCTGGCTCCTAGACATCATTGTGCAATATCAGGAAGGTTTGGGTGAGGGCGGGCGGAGGCCAGCAGGGGGGAGACCCACTGGGGTATTTTTTTCAGATGCATATGTCCCCTCTCAGGCAGCCCTTTCAGAACCCTGGACAATGTGCTCTTTTTGTCCCCAGCCCTTTCAGCAGCCTGTTCATTCTCTTTGCATCTGCTGTCACACAGGACATCCCGGCTGGCAGGCAACCACGGGGACACATTGTGCTCCCTTAATGAAGCATGGGGCTGGAGATACAGGGGTGGCTGGGGCCTGCAGTAGCTGGGGTGAGTAGAGGGGCACCCCATATTTCTACTCCAGTCTCTTCCTTGGGTCCACTGGCCTCCCTTTAACCTTTCATTGTCCAAATAGACGTGCTTGTGAGAAGGAAACTCACCAAGTCAGAGGCTCTGGTGATTGGGCTGCCAAGGGCTTCTCTCTTGCTCTGGGAAGGTCCTGCTGAGAAACAGGTAATGGGAGGAGGTACCAGGAGAAATGGCCTTTTCCTAGAGCAGTCTGTATTCTCTCTATAGAGAAACTCCCCAGGCCTTCAACACAGTACTAGGAAAGGGAGTACACTGAGGAACACTTGTCATTCCTGAGAAACCTACTGGGCCACTCTCCATCAGGGTTAGTTTCTAAGGAGTAATTTCTGGAGCCAGGGAGGGTCAGTGAAATGATGTCTTAAGGGTCCCTCCAGGTGCTCACATGTTGCAGTCGGACCCTCCCCACCAGGTGGCAAAGAAAGAAAGATGGTCACCTGAGTGCACAAGAAGTGACCAAAGAGCACAAGGTCTAACCGGCTGCAGAAAGAACAGCTGGGCTATACAACAAGGTCACGGATGGTTCTTCCCCACCCTAAATGTTCTTTGAGAATGTCCTCTCTTTATTCCTGCCCCGCACCCCACTAGTATAGAAAAATGAAACCAGTGGAATCCAGGTGGCTGAGTTCTTCTCCCTGTGTGGCTTGGAGCAGCCCATCTACCAATGCTGATGACTGTCTAAGCTGTGGGTGTGGCTGGCAGGCTCCAGAGCAGTTGCCACCTTGGAGCATCAAATGAGGCAGCCCTGGAGTCTTCAGACAGGATTATCCCTTGCAGTCCACCTGCACCTCTGATCTGAAGTCCTTTCCCCAAGAAAGAGCCCTTCACCCCCATCCTCTTCCTGCTTACCTCAGGTACCTTGCAAAAACTGGGCTTCACTACATTGTCCCAGCAAGAGAGATGCCTTCCCAACTCTTAGTACAACTTGGAGTTTGTCTTTCTGGTCTATTTACTACACTCCCCTCCCAGTCTACCCCTTACCCTTTCTGGCCTGCTTACCCGCCCACCACCCAAAGAAAAAGGCCTGGGTCTTGTCCAACAAGGCCCCCTGTCCCCTTTAACAAGCAAAGTGTGCTGGCATTGCAATTGGTGGTCTTCTCCCTGAAGGTCGTTAATTAGTACAGAATGTAGACTTCAGTTGTCTTGCCAGCCCCGATGAAAACGCAGCTGGCAGGTAGCCGAGACGGAGGAATTTGTCATAGGTTAGATCAGCCCAGGCTCTAAGAACCAAGTGTACGGCTTATGCAAATAGTTTTGCTTAGCATGGATCCTGTGTTCTTATCCCCCTCACTCCCCCCAAGACTTTTTTTTTAACTGAAGGGTGGGGAGGGAGAGGGGAACAAGGAAAGGAGGGAGAGCAAGCACTTACTTGCCAGATCTCATTCTAAATCAGAAAGGGGCAAATTGCTTTCCCTAAAAAAGAAAAAGGCAGGGAAAAAAAAGAAGACAAAACACCCATCCTTTGGTCTAATGTACCAAGCATTTGAAAGCTGAATTGCTCAATAGGAAAGGCGAGCAGTGAGTGTATTTGGAGAGACTATTATCCTCATCAAGACCCATTCACACTCTCTGGGAGGCCCGCAGAGCACCTGGGTGGGGACTTGGAACACTGGAGTCCTATTCCTCACCCTGCTGTGATGGTGTCACCTTCTCAACCCTGCCTTGGTTTCCCCAACGTTGGCAGACATTGAGTACTAGCATCAGGTAACCACAGTATCTGGGTGCCTGTGGGTCACTGCACAGCAAACATTATGGTGGCTTCTCTCAGCACATACAGCAGTAGCTTGTATACCATGAAGATCTTCAGAAATACAGTCTGATGGGCAAGCTAACCTTGAACTGTGTGATACGGTGTATATTCTTTAACCTCTCTAAACTTCAGCTTCTTCATTTGTCAAAACAAGAGCAACAAACTGTCCCTTGTATTGAAGTACAGAGTATACATGATGGATCATAAGGGATCAGTTAATGTTTGATGAGACTGAATGAAGCAAGATAGTAAGAGAAAGTAACATGTACATTACCTGGTGGGCTCTAGATGCTCAGGAAAAGGTTGGCTGAATCCTGGCTGGCCTTCTATCATGATCACCAGCCAAAACTTAAACAAAAGAAACTCAGAATTTCAGAGTTGTAAGGTAGCACTGATGTCATCAATTTGGTTAGGTATTTAAGGTGAGTTAGAGTAGAAGTAAGAAAGGAGACAAGGATTTTTAACCACAGCATCATTGACGTTTTAGAGTTGGATAATTCTTTGTTGTGGGGTTCTGCCCACACAAGGTAGGATACTTAGCAGCATCTCTACCTACAAGAGGCCAGTGGTATTTCCTCTATTGTGAACCAGAAGTGTTTCTAGTACCTTCGAGATGCTCCCTGGAGGACAAAAATCTCTCTCAATTGAGATCTATCACAGATCTATAATTTATTTTCTCCAGGAAAGCTAGTTAATGGCCTGGTGAACCTCACATACTGTAGGTTATGGTGTTTACATTTCAGCTGCTGCTCAATACGATGATAGAAATAAATCTCTTGCTTAAGGACCCTGACGAAGGTAAAAAGAGAATGTGAACCAGATTTTTGTGTACACCAAAATGAAAAGGCTATCACAGACTTCCAGTTTCCAGTTCAGCATCTAAAGAGCTTGGAAGATTCATTTAGTTTTAATAAGTAAAAAATGAACAAACTAAGGGAGTGAGATTAAAGGATAAATTGCTGCCTCCATCCTAAATTGGAGAATCAGACAAGTAAATGCAATTGAGTAAGTAAATGTAATTGAGAATTACAATTTATTAGAGTGGATATTCATTAGCAGAAATCAGCACAAAAACTAGTAGCAGGGTAAGAAAACTAAACTGCTGACAAATTTCTGCAGACTCAGTGCAGACAAGTCTGAGAATTAAACTCGAGAGTGAAATATTCTCAAGAAAGTGGCAGAAACCACGTTTGTGAATGTTACCTCAGGAGCTTTCTCAGGTTCTTACAGAAAAAGGCCCCCTGTGCTTCTGGCAGAGGTGGGGGAAAGAGACCACTCTGAGATTACAGCATAACATTCTGTTCTTCTTAACAAGGTTTGCTCTCAAGAGAAAATATATTACAGACCCTAATGTGTGGGGCTTTATCAAAGCCTACATGACAAGGGAAACACCCAACTCCTGTCAACTAGAGCCATTCTCTCCCATTCAGGAGCAGAGAAGAGGACTGGGAAGCACTTGTGAAGTTCACAGGCTCATTGACACCTAAATTCAGGACTGGGGAGTGTTTTCCCTTCCTCACATCTCACCATCACACGTTAGAAGCCTCTTTATAACAGTTCTTAACCCTGTACTTCATATCCAGCTATCAAGAAAATTGCAAAAGATTGAAAAGTTCAAATAGATAGAGCAAGCATCACAACTGGACTCAGCTATGACAGAGACCTTGGTTTATCAGTCCAGGAATTTAAGACAATTATGATTAATATGTATGCTAAGGTCTCTAATGAAGAAAGTAGACCACATGCAAGGACAAATAAGTCATGTAAGCAGTGAAACAAACTTTCTAAGAAATAACCAGAAAAGAATGCTAAGGATTAAAAGCTCTGTAAGATGAATTTTCTGGTAAATGGGGCAGAGCTGAGGAAAAGAAATCTTTGACTTTTTTGTGACACAGATTCCTGCTATGTAGTTCAGGCTGGCCTTGAACTTGCTATGTAGCCCAGAATGTCCTTGAACTCATGGTGATCCTCCTGTCTCAGCCTCTCAAGTGCTGGGATTACAGGTATGTGCCATTACGCCCAGCTAGGAATCTCTGATTTTGAAGATGTGTCTTGGTTACTTATTCATCTTTGAAACACAATATCTGATACCTACTAGTTAAAATTGGAAAGATTTATTTCAGCACATAGCTTGTGAAGGTTTCAATCTATAGTCTCCTGGGTCAAAGACAGGCAGCATGGCAGAGAGGCATAGCAAAGGAAAAACAATCCATGACATGACAGCCAGGAAGCAACAGTCACCAAGGAAGGAAGAAGGATGTATATATACACCCTTCTGGACACACATGATCCACGTCCACCAGGCTTCACCCTCCAACATCACATCTAGCTATAAGCTCTTCAGTGGACTAATGGAGGAATCAGTATCACAGATCCATGAATCAGTTCCCTCCCAAAAGCTCCACCTATGAATACATGAGGCTTTGGGAGGACTTCTAGATATAAGATAAATATACCCAAAAAACCCTTCTAAAATGGAAAACCAAAAGAAACAAAAGATGGAGAAGAA
The DNA here is from genome assembly GCA_004027295.1 of Dolichotis patagonum. Lineage (NCBI taxonomy): Eukaryota > Metazoa > Chordata > Mammalia > Rodentia > Caviidae > Dolichotis > Dolichotis patagonum. The sequence continues at coordinate 12,478 of PVJX010026221.1, read as the reverse complement.
AATAAAAGTTCAACAATCAAAGCATACATTTGTGTACTGGGTATATAAGAAAGAGAAAAGCAGGAAGAAACTTTTGAAGCAATAGTGACCAAATTTCCCCAAATTAATGTTTAGTCAACCACCAAACCACAGATCCAAAAGATTCAGAGAACACAGTGAGATACATGCTAAAAACAAATTAGAAAAATAATACAACAGCAATAACAACAAATACTTGCAATTAAGCACATCATGTTCAAATCAAAGACTAGGGAAAACTGTCTTGAACTTGAACGGGGGCAGAAAAAAGAACCATCTTACTTACACTCTACAGGAAAGGAACAAAGTATCACCTCCAACTTCTCATCAGAAACCATGCAAAGAAAAAGAGTAGAACAAAGCATTTAAAGTACAGAGGAGAGAAAAAGAAAAATCATAACAACCTAGAATTCTGCATCTGCAAAATTACTCTTAAGAAGTAAAGGAAAAATAATGACTTTTATCATAAAGAGAATTTGTTACCTATAGTTATGCCTTACAACAAATATTAAAAGAAGTTCTTTATAGAGAAGGAAAATGTTATGTGTCATAAATTTAAATCTATATAAGGAAGAAAAAAAGAGCTTTAGAGAAGAAATAAGAGGAGGTAAAATAAAAACTCATTCTTGTTATATTTAATTGATCTAAAAGCCTTTAGTTCAAAACTATAATAGCGATGTTGCATTTGATTATATATGCTTATATAAATAGTCCCCTACCATTATGGCTTGTGTCTGAATGTTTTCCTAAAGCCTCGTGCTGTCATAGGTGGGGGCATTTTAGAGGTGGTTGAATCTAGAATGTGTGACGCTGGAATTGATTCATGGAGCAATGCTGGGCTCAAGGTACTAAGATTAAGGGTGTGAGTACTACCTGTTTTAAATAGCCTAGATAAGATAAAAAGGACAAAAAGATATGTTAAAATCCTTTATCACTTTTGCTGTCTTCTGCTGTCCATGAACTGGTTGTCTTCTGCAATGCTTTGTCTGCGAAGCCATCCTGCCTTGGAGCCAGCCAATTATGAACTGAAAGCTCTACAAACTTAGAGCCAAATAAGCCTTTCCTCCTTTAACTTTGGGTGTTGGATATTTTGTTTCAGCAACAAGAATAGTACTAAGATAAAATTTGGTACTGAGAGTGGGGTTGTTGCTGTGACTATACATGACCATCTGGTTCAGAAGCCTTTGAGAATGGCTTGTAGGAAGAGTTTAGAAAGATTTGGAAATGTTAACTAAAAAAAAGCAGAGGTAGAATTCCTTATGCGGTTCTACATGAGAAATTCTGGTCAGAGGTCAGAAGACTAAAAAGCTGATAAAAATCCTGCTAGGGAGGTTTCTGCTGTAGAAATCCAGATGATGTGTGTTATACTTTGGCAGACAGTTTGTCTGCATTTTGCACATGTCTGTTCTGATTCCTTGCTATTCCCATTTGTCACTTTTGGAATGGGCACGTCTGTCTTGTGCCACTAAATGTTAACAATGTTCAATTTTCTTTTCATTTTTATAGGGGCTTGCAGCTAAGAGTTTGAGTTAAATCTCAGAGGAGACTTAAGACTTGAACTTTTCAGCCATGCTGAAACTGTTAGGATTTTGGCAACTTTTGGAGGTGGCCTAAATCTCTTTTGCATAAAGGAATGTGCATGAGTCTTTAGGGATCCAGGGTGGAATGTTATGGCTTGTGCTTAGATGTCCCCACAGAGCCTCATGCAGTCATAAGTGGGGCTTTTTAGAGGTGGCTGAATCTAGAGTGTGTACCATGAAATTGATTCATGGTGCAATGCTAATCTCAAAAGCACTAAGATTAAGGGTGTGCACACTATCCTCTCTGAATAGTCTAAATACAATAAAGGAGATAAAAAGATGCTGTCAAGATCCATTGTCACGTTTGCTGTCTTTTACTTGCCATAAATTGGAGTTTCCTCTGTGATGCCTGTCTGCCATGCCACCTTGCCTTAGATCCAGCCAATAACAGCCTAATGCCTTATAAACTGTGAACTAAATAAACCTTTCCTCCTTTAATTGGGGGTATTGTTTGTTTTGTGTCAGCAACAAGAAAAGTAACTAAGACACATATTTATGATATTTTGATTTATTATATTTTCAATTTTTTGGTGCAAAAGCATATTCTTAGAACCATTCTAGTTTTCTTTCAGTTCAGTATTTAATAAATTACATGAGTTATCCAACACTTTAATATAAAATAGGCTTTGTTTTAGATGATTTTTTCCCCAACTATAGGCTAATGTGAGCATTTTTAAGGTGGGCAAGGCTGAGCAATGACACATGGAGGATTAGGTATGCTAAATGCATTTTTGAGTAATATTTTGAGTTTTGCAGTGCGTCTATTGAGACATAACATCATCATTAATTGAGGAGTATCTGTCTGCTTTTCTATGTGAAATGAATGACAGTAATAATAACAAGGGATATGAGGGAATAATCAGAAATGCTAGCTGTGGCTAGTCTGAGTGCAGTGGTTTACAACAAATTGATCACAAAGATTTACATCAATGTTTGGTGACTATCAAAGAAATATACTGCATATGAATCAGGACAGTGGGTGAGCACTAGATGCAAACTCCAGTACTATCATTCAACAAGTAAAACAAATGTAAGTGGCATACTCAGAAAAGATGGAAAATTAAATCATCAAATTTTCAATTAAAACCAGAAAACACAATCTGCTGGAAGATACAATAGGTGAAATTCTTGAAGACGTAGGCATAAGCAAGGACCTTCCAAACAGAACTCCAATTGCACAGGAGATAAGACCAAGAATCAACAAATGAGATTATATCAAATCAAAAAGTTTCTGCACAGCAAAAGAAACCACCAACCGAGTGAAGAGACAACTTACAGAATGGGGAAGAATTTTTGCCAGCTCTTCCTTGGTCAGAAGACTAACATCTAGAATATATAAAGAGCTCAAAGAATTAGATCCCTGCCCTCGACACAGAAGACCTAATCAAAAAGTGAGCAACTGAAATGAATAGACACTTCCCATAAGAAGGAAAAAAAGTCAGTAAGCACATTTAAAAAGTGTTTGACTTGGCTGGTCATTAAAGAAATGCAAATTAAACTGATACTAAGATTCCATCCTACTCCAGAACAAATGACTATAAAGAAATCAACCAGTAACAAATGCTGGTAAGGCTGTGGGGGAAAATGAGCACTTTTGCTCTGCTGGTGGGAGTGTAAACTAGTACAATCACTATAGAAATCTATGTGGAGATTCCCCAAAAAGCTAAAACTAATGCTTGCTTTGGCAGCATATATACTGAAATTTTCATAATACAGAGATTTGCCCTTGTGCAAGGAAGACAAGCAAATTTGTGAATTTTCCATATTTTCAGGCTTCTGGGGCAGGACTCCACAGCTCCTACCCTGACCCTACATACTTGCTCCTGATAATGAAGTTCTGTAATTTTTGGTGGGGAGAGGGACCTAAAACTAGAAATTTCATTTGACCCAGATATATTTCTTCTGGGTATCTTCCCTAAAAAGTTAAAGTCATCATATTATAGTGATACATGCATACCCATGTTTATTGCAGCATAACCCATAATAGCTATGTCCTGAAATTGGCAAGATCTCCACCAACAGAAAGAAAATTTGGTATTTATACAGAATGGAGTAGCATTCTGCCATAAAGGAAGATAAACGAGTCAAATGTAGGGAACTGGATGCATCCTGAGAACATAATGTTAAGTGAAATAAATCAGACACATAAGCTTAAATATCACATGGTTGTGCTCACATGAAAAACCCAAAGTGTAAGTAAACAGCAAAATAAAAGGCAATGGGGAAAAAAATCCACAAAAAGCAATGAACAAGGTGCCAAAAGCAAAACTGAACAAGCGAAGAGACATCAAACTACAACGTTTCTGTGCAACAAAGAAAATTAGCACCAGAATGAAAGGCCAACAGTATAGTTGCAAGCCACACATTTGGTAAGAGGCTAATATGCAAAATATGTGAGGTGCTTCTGCAACTCTGTATTAGAACACAGATAACCCAGTTAGACACAGGCAAAGACAAAACTTGAGTAAGTATTTCTCTAAAGAAGATGTGCAAAATAGACAATAGGTGTATGAAATGACACTCGACTTCACTAATATCATGAGTATGATGATAAAAACTACTTTGAAATATTACTTCATAGACATTAGGGTGACTACTGAGGAAAGTAGAATATGAAAAAAGTAAAGAAAGAAGAAGGAGGGAGGGTGGGAGGGAGGGACACAGAGAAAGAGAGAGAGAGGTAGAGAGAGAGAGAAGGGAGGCAGGGAGCAGTAAAGGAAGGAGAGAAAGAGAGAAGAGAGGCTGTACATCAGAGGTAGAGCATTTGTCTAATGTGCTTGAAGTCTGTGATTCAATTTCCCAGCACAGCAAAATAAACATGAACAGAAGAAGCAAGGAAAAAAGTATCGACTGAAAAGGGGAAAATGGGACCCTTGTGTAACCTTGGTAGAGATTTAAAATGATGTACCCACTATGGTAAATAATATAGAAGATCCTCAAAACATTTAAAGTAAGATTACTACAAGGTCCAGTGATCCAACTTCCAGGTGTTCATCCCAAAGAACTGAAAACATAGTCATGAAGAAATATTCACATTCGTATGTTCTAAACAGCATAGTTCTCAAGAGCCAAAAATGGTTTGGCAGGGAACTGTGCATCTTTATAACCATGGGTTCCAACATCTAGCTGTCATGCCAACGATAGTTGTGGGATAGAAATACAGTAACAAAAGTAACCAGACAAATGATCTGTTACAAACTAGGAAAAGATTAACTTTAGATTTGTCGTGAAGAAATGCCCACAAGAGGGCAAGAGTGCTTAAGAATGACAAAAGCGGAGACTCTGGTGGCCTCAACACAGGTGAGCCTACCATCAGAGGTAGGATGGAAGAGCAGCTCTATGAGGATCTGCTCCGCTGGCTCAGAACATACCAGGGAACCCTGAACCAGAGGTCCTTAAGACCCACTGTCTTCTCATTTAAATGAAACATATTTCTTGTATTGGACACTCAATGCCCACCTTTCTGCTGCATGCTGTCTTCACTATTGCCCTGGCTTAGATCTTTTTCTATTTCTCATTCATCAGGATTTACTGGTCCTGGGTCCATTTCCTCAAAGTCTTCAAAAAATCCATGCACAGAAGGGTTGAAAGTGGCTATTGGGCAGAGATACAGGACATGTTGGCTGTCGGGGAAGGGAAGGCACTCTTCCACTCACCCCTGGGATCAACCTATCTTGTAGGAAATCCTACACAGGTGAGCTTACAACCACCATTGTAAAGGCAGCTCCTCCATATCCTTCCTTCTAAGAAGGGATCTGATCCTTAGTGGCCTTGTCAGCCAGTCTTGGCCAGACTTTGACCACCAGTTGTGGTCAGAAATATCCTTACTTGTGCATGGATGCGACTTCAAAATAGTACTGGAAAAACACCCTTCTAGAGTGTTATATCAGTGGTTACAGGCTCCATCACTTCCTTGAGGAACTCTAAATACTCTCCATAGTGAACAAAGTAATTATGATGTCTTGCTTTCTAAGTCCTGTATTCTACTCACCTGAGCCTTTCAAAAACATTTCCTCAGATGTCCAATGATTCCTATCCTTCCATCATCTTACAGCAGAAGTCCACACCGTGAATCTTCCATCCTACCCTCAGGCCCTGCAGCTTCTAGACAGTAACCTGCTGAAACTCTCAACAGAACTGGATTATCCTCCCTAGGGTTCCATTTTCTTTGATTCTGGAAGCTCCTGGTTGACTTTTCCATCTCAGACAATACAAGTCTTGCTTCTCTCTTTTGCCCCCATCAGTCAATGAGAGACCAATGAGAAGTGATTCTTCTCTAGATCAGGGCAGAATGCACACACACAGAGACACCAATCATTGCCCATACAACATTCAGGTAATCACAGTGGCCATAGTACCACCACCCACAATGCTGCCTGCATTAATTCTTTTACAACAAGACAGCAATATTTTTAAAAAGTTAAAATAGATAAACAGTTAATGTCATATACTCTTTTAGAGGCAACAGAGTTTTAATGTAGATGTCAGTTGTGCTCTAACTTCATAGCCAACTTGCTCCAAATGTAAGATGATCCTGTGCCTATGAAGCCTGGGAGAGGGGTTTTTGGTAGACCCAGAAATAAAGGTGACCAAGAAGGCCTCCCTGTGCAGTACCTCTGGAGGGAGAAGCTGGCAGAGGCTGATGCCAATGGCCAGCCAGCAGGGAGAGATGGTGCACAGGAAATGGCCTTTCCTCAAGGAGCTCTCTCCTCCCTTTGGTGGTGGTAGTGGGGGGTGTTGCTGTGACTGCTGATTTCCTTTGGGGCCCTGCAGAAAGAAGGTCTCAGGTGTGAACGCTGCGTGGGAGGTGTTGTGGTAAGTCTGTGGGTGTGGGAAGAGTACCAGGCAGATTGTGGAGGATGGGGAAGGGGGCAGAACAGAGCCAAAGCTCAGGTCAAGCATGCAATCACCACACGGCTGACTGAGGTGGGAGCAAAAGCTCTTTGCCTCAAGATATCCCTTTCCTGCCAAGAGAATGACGGGAATGCCCTGTCACTCATCTTGCTCTTTCATACACTAAGAGCTCTGATAAAGGCAAAGATCTAATCCAGAACAGTGTTACTTTATACCTATCTTAAATATGGGGCTCTAAGTCAGGCATTAGGAACCAGTTCCCAGGCAGGTGAATTCAGTGTGGGGACAGTTTTGGGACAGATGCCCACAGGAGGAGCTGTCTGAGTGATGGGTGTGACGTGAGAACAAGGTGAGCCACCTTGGGGAGAGGGCTCAAAAGATTCAACCAGTTCTCGCCTAAACTTCAGTCAGTCCTCGGCAGTCATGAGTCCCAGGGCCAGGAGATGTCAAGGTGTGAACAGGTATGGTCCGGGTCTCACATTGTCTGTTGTTCTGGGCGTTCATCCCAGTCTGTAGTCGCACCCTCAGATGCTTAATACCTCTCTCCTCCTGCACCATGGCTGCAAGTAGAGGAGCAGGGGCCTTATTGGGCGCTGTTCCCTTCATCTTCCATGTCTGATGTGGCCTTCTGTGCTGTGGTTGAATGAACAAGTAAGTGGGCAAAAGAACACAGCTTGTAGTGTCACTGCCAGGTCCATGGGAGGCAGGGATGAGGAAATGGTCTGGATGGTGACCCTGGGGTGGAACCCACATTTCCCTGGGGACTAAATGTGGAGTCCAGTGCATACCACGCTGCTCTAGTTTACTGCTGGGAACTTTAGTTTAATTTTATTTATTTTAGAGAAAAAAAGCAAAACAGAAAAAAGGGTAGAAATAATACAGAATTTCAAAAAAAATAACACTAAGAAATCACTAGTTGATAAATTACATATTGTTATCTTAGAAGTAGTTATTCAAATTACAAAATCAAAGCATAAAAAGTAGACAGACAAACAATGACAGTACAAACTATTCTGTGGGAACTTTGATTTTTGAAAAATCCTTCTCATATAAGCTAAAATTTTCCTCTATTAATTAGACCTGCTGGTATTAGTTCTAGTTTTAAGGAATTGTCATTCTGTTTTTAAATTTTTGTTTGTTTTTATTACGGCATATTATATAGACTAGTGGGTTTCCTTTTGGCATGTTCATACAGGCACAAACTTTATTACCCTATGACTTTGCTCCCCTTTTCCTCCACCTCCTTCAATCCTCCTCCTCTTCTCTTGTACTCTCCCTTCTACTTGCATTTTTCCTCTAGATTTCTCATGTGAGAGTTTATATAGGGAAGTAATTGCTAAAATTGTGGGTAGGCCCTCTATTAAAAACCATGTATATTATACATATAGAACCAAAAATGATCCTATTGTTATCTACACTTCTTAGATAGAAAACTGAGGCTGGGAGATGTTGAATGCCATGGGTAATGTCACACAGCTAAACAAGTGGTAGACCAGAATCCAGATCAAGTCTGTTAAATTGCAGATACAAATTCTTTCACATTAAACTATCAGAATAACTACGTTGTACAACAGCCCTTACATATCTGTCAGAAGCTATGAAATCTGCTTCATGACAATTTTGTTAGTCAGTTTTCCATTACTATATCATATATAGATAATCAACTTACAAAGCAAAAAGGTTTATTTTGGCTCACAGCTTTAGAAGTTTTAGGGCATGACTGATTGGCCCTATTACTCTGGGTCTGTGTTGAGATAGCATATTTGGTGGGGAGGAAGTGGTAAGAAAAAGATTTATCCTGTGGCTAATAATGAGTGAGGAAGAATAAAGGAAGATACCAGGATCCCATAACACCCTTGGAGAGCACACTCTCAATGACTTAAACCTTCTACTAGGTCCCATCTCTTAAAGGTTCTGCCACTTCCCAGGAGCTCCATGTGCTGAGGGCCAAGTTCTTACCATGTGGGCCTTTGGGGAAGACTCATCCTAACCACCACAAACTCTACCATTGCTCACTTGTTCACACGTCAAAGCAGTAGCTCTCAGTTATCACGTACCGAACCACATGGCAACACTTCACTCAGTTCTTTACTACATCAGAACAACCTGCAGATAGATCTTATTATTGTTCTTTTACAAACAAAGCCCAGAGACACGGAACAGGAAGGCTAAAACGTGAAGAAAATGATGGGGGGAGAATTTAAAAAGTAACTCTTCCACCAAAGAGAAGTTTCTGAACCCAATTTTGTTGTCTCCAAAATTACTACTTGACTTGCCCAAAAACTGAGATGTCCTACAGAAAAAAATTTGAAGCAATAAACTTAATCAATGCGACAAGAAAGAAAATTATCGAGAATATTGAAATAAATAAACTTTTGCAAACTCTGATAAAGAAAAAGTAAAATGAGAAAGGAAATACTACTTTTCAATTACAAGAGAATACATACATAATTTTATAGCAATAAATTTTATCAATGGGGAAATGAATTATTTCATAGAAAACTTACTTAAAATATGTAGAAGACCCAAAGAGATCAGTAATCACAGCAAAAAATTAAAAAGATAGTGGAAGACATAACCCTTAAAATAGCATCTGTACCTTTTCTACTTCCAGCAATGGAAGCTTCTACCAGCTTGTTTTAGAGCAATCTACAGCTGAAAATAAGTGAAAGAACTCAAATAAATGATAAGCAAACTGTTCAAAGACATTGCAGAGATACTGGGGCAATGAATTTTTGCAGGAGCAAGATCCAAGAAGGGACAGAAGTCTATGGTGTTGATTCTGATGTTTGATGTAGCTCTTCCCATTGGGATATATGATTTAGGAAATAATAGTTGAGAAGGTTTGACTTCTTAAGGGTTGGTGAACAAATTTTGAGGATCATAACCCACAAGGAGTAAAGTTTTGGTTAGCTTTCTGGATTTTCAGTTGGACTTTTTGAAACCTACAGACAAGGGGTAAAGATCCCTTCATGAACAGTAATGCCCTGCTTAAATCTTGGTTTGCTTAACCAATTGGCCCTAATCTACAAGGAACAGCAATAAAAAGAAAATCTAAACAGAAGATAGCATCTACAAAATCAAATTATCTCTCTAACTTTTTATACATAAGTCCTAGTGTTCACCTTCCTTCTCTCCTGCCAATTTAAGTATTCAAAAAGGCAGAAAATGACTTAAATACAAGAGAAAAGGTAGGCAATAGAAGTGAATCCATGAATGTTCAGATAGTCAAGTTATCAAATACAAACTTTTTAAAAAAACTTGTAAATATGTAAAATAAATGAAAATATGTCAATTTTGACAGAGTTGCAAACTATTAGAAAAAAAGACTCAGGGATAGGGGTGTAGCTCAGTGGTAGAATACTTTCCTACTTGCCTAGTTCAAGGCCCTGAGTTGGATCCTTAGGCACTGAAAAAAAACATAAATTTAAAAGAATATTCTAATGGAGATTTTCATATTTAATAAATTTAATGGAAAGTGCAAAATCAAATCAAGAATTTAAAAGGTTTTTAAGGGTATATTAGTCTAGCCAGTGGAAGAACTAATGAATCGAAAGACAGGACAAGCCAGAGATTTAGCTCAGTGGCATAAGCCACCTGCGTGGCAAGTGTGAGATCATGAGTTCATCCCCTGGTACAAAAAAAAAAAAAGAAAGGACAAGAAAAGCCAGTCTAATTCAGATTAAAAAAAGAATGGACAATGGAGAAAAGCATACATAAGATTAATAAGTGGATGAAAAGAATTATTATACATTTAACTGGAATCACAGGATAGAAAAATGAGACTAAATAATATATGAAAAGACACTGATTGAAAACTTTGCAGTGAAATAAAGCACCAAACCAGAAATTTAAGAATCTCATGAACTTTAAAGGACAAAGCAAAAAATGTCATACCTATACCCATTATAGGAAATCTTATGGGAAAAAAGACCAAAAAAAATCTAAAAGCAGCAGAGGAAAGGTAGATATAGCTTAAAAACAACAAAAACAAAATTGATTGTTTACTTGTAACAAAATTGATAAAAGTTAGAAGAAGGCATACAATCTCAGACTTGAAATTATATTACAAAGCTATGGTGATGAAAATAGCATGGAGCTGGCACAAAAAGAGACATGAGAATCGATGGAACAGAATACAGGAAGTAGAAAGAATCCCAGGCAAATTTAACTATTTGATCTTTGCCAAACGAACCAAAAACACACACTGGAGGAAAGACAGCCTCTTTAATGTTGGGAAAGTGTTCTATCTACATTCAGAAGACTTGTATCTCTCACCATGTACTGAACTAAAATCAAAATGAATCAAAGATCTAAATGTTGAGAAACAATCAGTTGGAAGATGAAATAAGTAAAACTCTTGAAGACACAGTTGTGGGCATAGACTTCCGGAACAGAACCCCTTTGACACAAGAAGTACCACCAAGAATCAACAAGTGGAATTAAATCAAATTAAGAAGCTCTGCACAGTGAAGGAAACAACCAAAGGAGTGAAGAGACTTACATAATGGGGAAAATTTTTTCCCAGCTGTTCTTAGGACAGATGATTAACATCTAGAATATATAAAGAACTCAAAAAAATTAGACCTTTCTCCCAGAATAAAAAACTTCAAAATAAAATGGGCAAGTGAAATGAATAGACACTTCTCAGACAAAGTAAAAATAACCAATAAATACATGAAAATATGTTAAACATCACTGGATATTAGAGAAATGCAAATTAAGACAGCACTGAGATTTCATCTTACTCAAAAAAAGAATGGCTATAATCAGAAAATCAGTAACAAGCAGACAAAAATCAATAAAAATATAAAAGATTTAGACAACATAATTAACAAACAATTTACATCTATAAAATACTGTATTATTAACTGAAAGAATTCATTTCAACTTGCACAGGGAATTGACAAGATCTATATGCCCAAACTGCCAAATGCTGACTCATAAAGCAAGCTTTAGGATATTTTCAAAGCATGAAGAACATGGATTCTGACCATAGTGCATTAACCTAGAATTCAGTAGCACAAAAATAACCATAAAGTTGCCATGTAACTGAAGATAAGCAGCATGCTTTGAAAAACTCATAAGGAAAAGAAGAAATTAGAATTTAAAAAATTAAATTGAAGTGAAAAAATGTCAAAATATGTGACAGGCACCAAATATAGTACTTAGATGGAAATATATATAGCTTTACATGTGTATATTAGGGGAAAAAGAAAATTAAGCTGGAAATCAGTGGTCTTACATATCATTAAGAAAGACACTAAAGAGGAAAAAAGTGGGTAAAAGTTCAAAACAAGCCAAGCATTTAGCTTAGTGGCATAAGTGCCTGCCTGGCAAGCATGATATCATGAGTTTGATCCCCGATACAAAAAAAAAAAAAAAAAGGTACAAAGCAGGCTGTGCTAGTAAGTTTTTCACAGATGTGACAAGATGCTTGAGAAAATCAACATGCAGGTTTAGTCTCATGATTTTAAAGATCTCAGTCCATGGTCATGGGGCCCATTGCTTGGGTTCTCTGGTGAAGCAGAACATCATGGCAGTAAGTGCATGGTGCAGCAAAACTGTTCATCTCAATATAACCAGAGAGGGAGTGAGAAGAAGTGGCCCAAGGTCCCAGTTTTCCCTTCCAGGAGATGCTCCTTGCCACTTAATTTCCTTCCATTGAGCCTCTTTCTGAAGAATCTACCACCTCAGGCTGGCAAACAAGACTTTAGTGTTGTTGTCCTTTGTGGAACATTTAAGATCCGAACGAAACACAAACATTTTAAAAAAGAGGAATTCAGATTGCCAATGTTTGTAGGAGAAAGTGTTCAACCTACTCAGTCATCAGGGATGACAAATTTAAACACATGTTATGCAACTAGACACTGGCCAGAATTACTAAACTATATTTTTTATAAGACTGTCATAGTTTATGTCGGTGGCCCCCAGGCCTCATGTATTTGCATTGTACATTTGTGACTGGTTCATTGTCTAGTGCTTGGATTGATGGTGTCAGTGCTACACCCTCCTAGGGGGTGGAG